>PYAF01004537.1:3579959-3643843 GCA_007407185.1 Glycine tomentella | reverse complement strand
TGCAAATAAATAAAAAAGAAAGATTGAAAAAGAAGAGAAATAAAGTGAAAACATATGTTGTTAAATTGATAAAAAAAAAGGTAGAGAAATTTCTTTCTGCATGTTTAAACAAGTGGAAATAAATCGAAAATAAATAAATAAATTATGTAATAGTATTTTTATACTAATTAAGATTTTTTTAACATAAAATTAGTTACTTTTTATGTCTTAAAAAATATTTATATTTAAGAAACTAAAAAATATATATATTTCCCTCACTTGTTAATTTTTTTGCTAACTTAGAGAAGTATTCTTTTACTGGTCTCACATAAATAACATCCTTCCTTTCTATTCATCTTCTTAAACAAATAATAAAAGTTTGATATTTTTTTCATCTTTCTCCTTTCTATTTGCAAGAAAACAAAGGTAAGAATCAAACCACATTATTCTCAATATACTAAAATCGAAAAACAAAAAAAAACAAACTTGCATAGTTAGAAGAGTAGTACATAATAGTGATAATACCTTAATTTCACACTCAACTTGATGTTGAAGAAGATTCCTATTATTTAGTGTAATCCAACTGTAGAAAACAGACAAGAAGAGGCCTTCACTCTGAACCAAATACCATAGTCTTCTCTTTGTCTGTGAGAAAACAGTTCCACCCCCAAAACAAAAATGAACAAGGGTCTCTCCTTTGTGCTGCTGATTCTTCTGATCCACTACAACAACGTTGTCAACGCCAACAACAACAAAAACTGTGTCAGAGAGGATTGCCTCATCGGCAACAATGATTTGGAATCAGAGTTCTACTTCGGTTCCCATGTGGCCAGAATGCTCTACGATGTGAGTCAATCTGTGTCTGGCCAAACAGGCAATTCAAACAACAAAGCTGTTAATTGTCCACAAAAACAAGGCTACCGAACCTGCTTGCCTTCCAAAAACGGTGGTGGCCCTAACCAACGTTGTGGCGATTACACCAGGGTTTGCTAAAGAACATGTTCCAATTCTTGTAATTTCATTTCTCATTTTTAAGGTTGTCATATGATGGAGAATCTTATTTATTTCAGTTTAATTTCCCTATGTTATTGTCTTCTTTTTTATATTCATAAGTCCGGTACAGGAAGTTAGTTTATAACAATCCTGTTATTGTTAGTATTACTGTATGTAATAGTTAATGTTCTCAGTTCATACTTTTGTTGTGGTTGTATTGTTATTGTGCCATCAGTTTATCAAATGTGGATAAGAATAATTCCATGTGTGAGATGGGAAATAATAATATATTATTGCCTGAAGTGATTTCTGGAATTTTGTTTTCCGTAGTTTTTTTTTTTTGTTTTGTTTTTAATCTGTATTCTCAGTTTATTAATATGTTAATTCCATCTGTATTCTCAGCTGTATCAATTTTTTCGTAGTTGTTTGATTAAATTTTGCATATCCTGATTTATGTTCAAATCAAACTGTGTATATCTCCTTTAAGAATTTCTCAGTGGACCATGGTTCTGGAAAAATTGAAATTGAGAGGAAGACAGGAAGAAGAAACTGATATGTATAAGTCATAATCTTAGATAGTTGAAGAACATTGGAATCTCAGACCAGCATCTTAAATGATCTTATCCCCTGTACTTGACTTCCCAAGATATAAATTTTATGAAAAGAATGGAAAAGAAAATAAATTAAAAAAAAAATTCTTCATGTTTTTTTTATATATGAACAGAGTCTCAATATTATAGGTATACTTTAAAGTATCATTAGTTTTGCAAGTAATCTTAAGATTGAGCATGCAATTAGAATGAAACCTTTTAATTTCATTTATTTTCTTTGCTGTGTATATTTTAAAATTGTCTCTCAGAGTCTAAGTTCAACTTCGTGACATTGAAAAGTAGTTCATGGTAAATAGTTATTTTCGTCCCTGAATGTGTAGAGCACTGATAAATTCATCCCTGAAAGATGAAAATTCAAATTTTTGTTCTTAAAAGTGAAAAAAGTGCGACAAATTCATTCATCTATTAACTTTCGTCCGTTACCGTTAATGAAAAAGTTTACGTGGCATATTCAGGGATGAATTTATCAACGCTCTACCCAAAATATAATTTAATATTCATCTTCTCCCTTTTTTAATCATTACAAGCATAACATTATAATAAACATTTTTTTTAAAAAAAAGAGGAAAACAAACATAAGTTAGAATAAACATAATAATAAACATAATTTGATTAGTATGCATAATCTGTTTGTTATTCTAAATTTTTTTGTAAGGATTAACTTAATGGTTGAATTATGCTTATTAGTCAATATTATACTTATTATGATGCAAGTTTCAACAATACTCATTCTTTACATTTCTTCTTAGCTGCTTAGCCTGTAGTAAGTATTTGGTTTACTGCTTTAGGTATCAGCACTATGGCTTTCAACTTAAATGGTTCCAATTTCAATCAATTTGTAGTTGATAGTCAAGGTCATGTAATAAACACCTGGACTGATATTATTAACCGAGCTAACCTTGGTATGGAAGTAATGCTCATAATTTTCCTCTAGATCTAGCTGCGATCGACGCTCCATCTATTAATGGATAAAATTCTAATCTTAAGGTAGATGACTTTTTGAAAATAAAGGGGTGTAAGGATAAACTTAATGGTTGTATTATGTTTATTAATCAATATTATGATTATTATGATGTTTGTTTTAACTTATATTTTTCCTTTCCAAATTCTGATCTTAAGGTAGATGAGTTTCTTAAAAGTGTTTATTGTAATGTTATGCTTGTAATGATTAAAAAAGGGAGAAGATGAAAATTAAATTATATTTTGGATAGAGTGTTGATTAAATTCGTCTTGAATATGTAGAGCGTTGACAAATTCGTCCCTGAATGTGTCATGTAGGTTCTTTCATTAACGATAACGACAAAAGTTAATAGATGAATGAATTTGTCACACTTTTTTCACTTTCAGGGATAAAAGTTTGAATTTCTATCTTTTGAAGACGAATTTATCAGCGCTTTACACATTTAGAGACAAAAATAACTATTTATCCTAGTTTATATTAAACTTAATTTTTAATAGAGTTTTTTTTAAAATATTTCATTAATATATCTCATTTTTTATTTTTTATTTTCGTTATATCATAAATTTTATTATATTTATATTTTTCTTTCTCTCCTTTTATATGTCTCATATATATATATATATATATATATATATATATCACAAAGGGAAGATGTTCATGAAACATTTTCCTTCGTATTGATCATTATATTTATGGTTTATGCACTTCAGATATTGATATTATTAAGCTTAATACAATACTACCACTGAAAGGTCTTTTTGTTTATAGTTGAAACGGAGAAATCTGTTATCCCAATTCCCAATACAAAACAAAAATATTCGAGGTGAAGAAACATCGTTGTGTTTGGTGTTAGATATTTAGTGGCACGAAAGCAACCATTGTCATTTGTCGCTATGCCTTTGTCAGTTCGCCATGTTACTTGAATCTTTTGATCATACTATCAAGTCTCAACCACCGTATTTGTTGGACTCATTCAACCACGACTTCCGCTATAGAATATTAGGTCCAATATTTGACAAGAAAAAGAAAAAAAAATAGGTGATAGATGAAAATTAGAAAAGTAAATAGAAATATGTGAGAAGTACAATAGAAAAGGTGTTTGGTTTAAAAAAAAAGGGGAAGGAATGAGAAAATAATAAAGATTTAAATGCATTTTTTTACAGTTATCTTATTATAATAATATGATTTTGATCTCTCAAATTTCAATTTAGCAAATTGAGTGTTCTACATATTGCAATTGTGCAATTTGGTACCTTTGTGATAAAATATTAGTAGTTTTTGTTGACACGATGCTAATAAATTTTTGACAAATGATGTGATGCTGACAAATATTTTGACACGATGACATGATACCTATATGAAAATAATACAAATGCAAATGGGATGATGTAAAATTGCATTTCCGATATATTTTTTATTTTGTTTTGAAAAATAACACAACACAAATATAATTTTATTGTGTTATTAGACAAATAATACAATGAAATCGTATTTCTATTGTGGTATTTTTCAAAAGAAAAAAAAATGACAATAGAAGTATGATTCCTTTGTGATTCTCAACATATAACACAATGAAATCGTATTTCTGTTGTGTATAAAAAGCGAAGAAAAAATTGCAAAAACTTACCTCAGGGATGAAGAGAAATGAGAGTGAGAGTAATTTTTTTACCCAAGTATACCTTTTGATTTTTTTTATCCCCAACTATCCCTCTCCCCATATTATTAACATAACTATCACTCATTACTATTCACATTGTGAATTCGGACTTCCTAACCCCGAATTCACACCTTCTTTTTTTACTTTTAGCAAACCCATTTAAAATTCGATACCCCCAAACCGGAATACTAAATGAAAAAAAATCATTTTTTTGTTTTCATTATTATTAATTAGTAATATTTTAAAAATAATGATAACTGACGGCTAAATAATATTATGAGTAGATACAACACTGGCAAAATAAATAAATAGTATTTTGTGATAATCCGTAGACACAAATAAGAATAACATAAGTTATGAAACATTTTAACAACAATTTAATGGGCACATTGGCGACTTTGACTTGTGCTTCCCCGAATATTTGGACATTTGTTCTTGGAATGACCAACACTTTAGTTGCCCCCTTTCTCTTTGGTCTATTTCAGTGTGTATACAGGTTGATATTGGGTGATCCTTTTTCTCCTCCACATTTCTGGATCATGACGCATAGTTGGCCCTTCATATTTTGGTCAATACGATGCGTGCTTCATTTGGCCAAATGATCTACTATAAACGTTAGACACATAATTGAGCTTGTAAACGTCATTGATTAACTGTTTGTAATCAATGTGAATGTACTTACATTTTGCAATTGCATGTGAACATGGCATTGTAGTTTTTGTAATTTACCACAATCACACCACCGTTCAGAAATGTTTACAACAAATTTTTCTAGGAGACGTCGTTGTCTTGGATCTAGCGATTCTTCCACTAAGAAAGTAGTACTTTGTCTATCGAACTCAGTTACACACATGGAGTTATCCTTTTTTCTTCAGCCTCAATGATGTTGCCAACATTGTCTGCTAATTCTTTCTACTCACCTTATACACTAAGGCACTTCCTTTCTTATTTTTTATATCAAGAGTACCTTGCTAAACACACTATCCTCCTCTTTCTCATCTCTTTCTTCATGAAAAAAGGCACTCCCGCTCCACTCTTCTAGCAACACATTTGATAAAAAAATATGAATGATCTTATTAAAATTTGCTTATTCTTTTAAACAAAATACTTCTAAGAGTTGTACAAAATAAGGAGATATATTTTGAAGCAAAATAATATTTGTTCATGCACTTGCATGTGGATAATAAAACAACTCCAACTCAACCATTTTTGGTTGTCCTGAATTTTCTTTTATAGAATAATTCATTAAAGAATGGATTGACAATCTTTATGGACCTTACGGATTAGCAATCTATATCGACCTTAGGGATTGACAATCCATGTGGATCTTACGGATTGCTAATCCGTATGAACCTTACAAAAGGGTATTTGCATTTTTCTTTTACTTGAATGATGTATACGAGATTTGACTGGTGTAGAAAGAAAATCTCTACGTATTTTGTTCTTTACAAGAGGAGCCCAAAACATTCTATCAGCCTTATTTTCTTTTCTCTTCTCTTCTACTTTTACTTTTTTTCATATATTTTGGACTTGCATGAGCCTAAAAGTTCTATCATCTTTTCTCCTTATATTTTCATTTCACTACCATGGGCCTAAACGATTTCAATTTTAAAAAATTAAAAATCATAATATTGTGATCGCAACACTAATTTCAAATATTGAAAAAAATTATAGGGTAAATTAAAAATTGATTGGTCACAAACATTTAACGATCGAATTAGCGACGAAATTTTTGGTCGCAAAACACTTAGCGACGGAATCAAAAACGTCTAAATTGGGCGTGTTTGACAACCCCAAATTTCAAAATATTTTTCAAACTGCACCATTTTTCAAATTATTTATTTAAATTGTATTATTTATTTAAATTGGCCTGAGGACGCACTAGGTTTGTAGTGGACTTGCGAGTATAAATAAACACATTGGCCTGATCAGCATCAACGTAGGCTTGCAAATAGAGAAAGAGGAAGTGGAACTAATAAAAATAGACAAATAGGCTTCCCTAGTGAACCATAGTCTTCTTTGTAAGAGAAAACAAAAGAGGGCAACAACAAAAAATGAAGAAGGATCTTCTCTTTGTGTTGTTGTTGGTCATTTTAATCCACAACAAAGTTGTAAATGCCAACTACAAGGAGTGTGTCACAGAAGATTGCCTCATTGGAAGTGACTTATAATCAGAATTCTATTTTTGGTTCCCATGTGGCCAGAATTCTCTATGATGTGAGTCAATCTGTGAGTGGCAAAACAGGCAATAGCAACAATAAAGTTGTTATTTGTTCACAAAGCAAAGGTTACCGTAGCTGCTTGCCATCCAAAAATGGAGGTGACCCTAACCAACGTTGTGGTAATTACACCAGGAATTGCTAAGATCATGTATGTTCTTAACATAAATTTTTTTCTGATTTTTTAGTTCATGTGGAATATCTCAACTTTTTATTTTTATTTTTTGTGTTCTATGTTATTATAATGGTACATCTTGTTTCTCTTTTATAGGTTTCAATTTCATTTTGTTCCTATCTTTTCGTCGCATTATTAATCATATTTATTATTTTCTCTATATCTTTCATTCTTAAAAACTATAACATGACTCCAAACCATTAACCACAATCTCAATCAATATTTACGTGACACAAAATTAAGTTTTTTAATTTACAAGAAAAAATAGTTAATAAAATCCGACTATATTTCATGTAGAAATTGGTTAAAAGATTTTAATAATTCAGAACAATGTAATAATTTCTTCACTTTCTTCCACTCTGATCCTTTCCTGTTGCGTATCATCTGTACTCTCAGATTATTAAATGTTGATAAGAATAATTCCACGTCAAATGGAGAATTTCTGAGAAACAAATACTACCTGCAGGGATTTTTGAAATTTTGTTTTCTATACATATATGATAAATTTTTGTATACACTACTCCATGTTCAAATCAAAATTATATATCTCATTTTAGAATTTCTCACTGATCTGGAAAAATTAAAAGGGAGAGATGAAGAAGAAACTGTGCTAACCTTAGATGGTTGAAGATTAATTGAATTTCATACCGGCATCTGAAATTAATCAAATTATCTCATCCCCTGTATTTTAACTGTCCCAGATATAAAATTCATGCAAAAACTGTAAAAGATAATTAAAAAAAAATCTTTATACTTTTTAGTATAAGATGAATCACAATGTTATAAGGATATTTTAAAGTGATATTAGTTTGGTAACTGAACATAAGTTTGAGTCATGAAATTAGAATCAAACCTGTTAATTTCAATTATTTTGTTTGTTGCATATATTAAAATTTCCTTTCAATTTTTAACTCCAATTCCATAAAATTGAACCATAATTAGTTTATATCAAACTTAATTTTAATTTTTTTATTGATCAATGTTTGTTGTTAATTTTCATTAGAATATTAATAAGAGAGATTCAAACCTTTGACATATACTCCTTCTCCTTTTAATCCTTAAACTTCTATCTCAATCATCGAGTTAAGCTTATAACTCGAATTTAATTCTTAATATATATCCTAACAACAGTAATAAAGATAAAATTATATTTAATATTTCATATTGTATTGGTCTTTGTATTAACTAAATGGGGGAGGGAATGTCACTAGATATAATCAGTTTGTCTTGTTTTGTTGTTGTTTATTTCTTCAATGATTAAAAAAAAAAACACTAAATGGGGAAGGGAAGTCTATTGCTGATTGAATTTTGTTGTCACTACTACATATAACGACTTTAAAAAAGATTGGAATGAAAGGAGAAAATATAAAGGACACCATATATATAACACTAATTTTGGTGAAATTTGGACAGTGTCAATTCTTAAAACTGAAACCTTTGTAGCGTTATAGGTAAAATAATAACAAAAACCTTTCAATGAACAAAAAAGGATCGTTAGCAATATAGTCTCTAATATATCTTTTAACGCTCCTATCACTTAATAAAATTTATCAAAAATTATAAAATTATAAGTGAAACTCATTAAATAAAAAGTATGACCAATAAATTTTTTCTTATAATAAATTTTAACTAATGATAAAGAATATATTTAAGAGAATATATATTATAGAAAATGTTGATAACCCATGAATGTAGGGAAAAAAATCAATTGATTAGTTTGAATAAAACGTTATCAGAATATTTCAAATCATAGAACCTAAGACACAAGCTAGAATGATCGACATTTCATTGATTTGGTTCGATATAACCTGAATACACAAACTATAGTCAAGTAGTTTTCTTCAATTTATTGAATTCTTGTTGATCCAATCCTATGAACACCTTCTTATCTTATCCGTCCAAATCATTGCCTGTGTGGCAAAGGCTTGAGATACATTTGAAATAACTTATAAGGATTCATATTAATTTATCATGGTGAAAAATTGAGAAACTTAACAATTATCAAGAAGTTTCGTAATTTAATCAATTAAATTACCAACCTTAAAGGTCAAAGCATGCACATGATTTGAGCTACTAACAGCAATTTATCAAAGCTGGATAAAATAAACGGTTTTCTGTACAATTTTCTCCTATTACTATATCTTGCTCAAATTTTCTTGAGCATGGTGACTTGTTAGTTAAGTTTATTATCCTATTTCAACAATATTTCCCAATAAAACATGTCTCATGTAATAATCTCAAGATGTTGATCCAAATTGTCCAATATTCCAAACTCAATGGTTAATTTTATTAGGAGCCAGGTCAATCTTGTTGTCATAAGTTAGCAAGGGAAACAAGATGTCATGCTAGTCATCAAGTGTTTCACTATGTTTCAGCTATTATGACATTCTCAGAAATCTTTTAAATACTCCAAATACATTTGGAACAAAGGACGATAACACATTTAATCACACTAGAAAATGAGTGCTTAGTCACGACAAGTAAAAGATGTAAGGATCAAACTTAGAAGGCTACATGAGAAAATAAAAAGGATGTGAAAGACTGATATGAGATAAAGTTCACCCCACACCACATGCATTAGGAGCAAAAGTTTTGAAGGATACACGGGACACGTGAATTGCCAAGTAGAAATAAATACAACGCCCCCTTAAAAGGAAAGAGCCAGCTCAAAAAATGTCATCGAATTGAACTCAAGATCAACAAATATATTGATCTAGACTACAAGGAACATCCCTTATTTCACAATTTTCTTTAAAATAAATCATCAATTTTATTTTTAAAATATTATTTTTCTCCAAAATAATCTTTTTTTATAGATTTCCGAAATACTCTTTAAAGTATAGTAAATTACATAATATAAACAATCTCTCTAATATTGAAATTATGATACATCCCGGAAAATATATCCTCGAATGAGGATTCGTCTCATAATTGATTTAAAAGATTGAATCTTGTGGAATACATTGAAGTCGTCCCACTTATGAGTCAATTAAATATACTAATTAAGATGGTTAAAAAAATATTATGATACATAATCTTTTAAATATTTTTTTCTTTCAAATTAGTCCTTTAATGAATATAAAACATCAACTTATGAACTAAACTGGTGAGTATTTAATATTTAAAAAATTGTTTTTATAATTCATTACTATAAGAATTATTTAGGAGAGCATAACTAGGTTATTTATTAAAAAAAATCAAAATGTTCAGAATGAAAAGGATTTTTTTAAGGTTTTAAGGCTTATAAAGAGACTCCCTAGCTTAACTAGCACCATGTCCTCCTTTGTCCGTGAGAAAAGAAGTTCCCAAGAAGAGGACACACCACAAAATGAAGAAGAGTCTCCTCATTGTGTTGCTCATAATTCAGATCCACTACAATGTTGTTGTCAACGGCAATGAGTTGGAATCAGAGTTCTCATTTGATTCCCATGTGGCCAGAATGCTCTATGATGTGAGTCTCTCTGTGACTGGCAAAACAGGCAATAGCTACAACAAAGCTGTTAGATGTCCACAAAGCAATGGTTACCGTAGCTGCTTGCCATCCAGAAATGGACGACGTGGCCCTAGACAACGTTGTGCTGATTTCACTAGGGTTTGCTAAGAACATGTTTCAGTCTTGATAATTTCGTTTCTCATTTAAAGCTTGTCATATGGCATGGAATGAATCTCAAGTACGTAGTTTAATTTCCCTATATTGCTGTCATAATATGAAGCTGTATGTAATAATTAATGCTTTCGGATCATGTTTATATATGGTGATTTGTTGTATGTTTATCAAATGTTGATGAGAGAATAATTCCACGTGAGATGGAACAGTTTATGAGAAATAAACATATTAACTTCAGGGATTTATGGAGTTTTGTTTTTCCGTACATGTTTGATAGACTTCTGCACATCCTGCTTTGTGTTCAAGTCAATATTATCAAATGCTCTGATTTCATATTTCAAGAATTTAATTTCTAGAACATGGAATCCAACCATACGGAAAAATGGCAAATATTTAAACACTAGAAATTGATTACTTTGATTTTAAGAAAAAATGATTACTTATGCACAAGTATAAAGGATCAAATTTTCTTAAATATGTAGAGCGAAACCGGGTCCACCTCACGGGAAAAGAAAACCAAACAATCCAAAAATTCTAAGACTATTATCAACACAGCTTTGAGATACAATTTTTTTTAAATCAGTAGGAATAAAGACGAGTATGAGGAAGTTTCAAATATCTCACGCACTATATTCAACTAACGTACCATATTTAACTAACTAAATTAGATTCCCTCAATAAATACAAAATTAAACTAACAAATAGAAATTGGACAGTTTTAATATACAGATTGGCAAGCCATTATTTTAACTATTGCCATATTACTCTACAAATTTGTTGTGAACATTTTAATTTTACAGTGGAGTCCTCACAACATGTCTTCAAATTTATTTATTTTTCAGATTTAAAAACAGAAAATAGCATCTACAAAGAGCTATTCAGCAAAGATGACATTTTAAAACTCAACTGATGAGAAGACAACACCATGTCTATCTGGTCTACAACTATGATAGTGTAATCAGTGCACAATTTCTTCAATAAGCACTAAAAATTAAAAAGCTTATATTGATTCCTACTTCCTAGGACCACAGTCCACGCTATCGTGAGGCTGCTGTTTTTTGTTTTGTTGTTTTGACATAACATAAAAATGGAAAAACTTAAAACAAAATGTTCTATGTCAAAGTTGGGTAGTACAATTAGTCACCTGCCAACTAAAATAAATGGAAATTTGTAACAAATTACAATTTTTTCCTGTTTCAAGATTAAAATATTTTTCACATGGATAAAAAATGTAGATGCTTCAGACAATTACTTCAGTTGAAAACGTCCTCTCACCGAACTACCAAACCTTGGGCTGCCTGAGACCCATCCTCTGTTATTTTGTTGGCCTGAATGGTACTGATAACATTTACAATATTTCCCTGGAAATAGGAAACAAGTAATCAAACATCGTGGCCAATCAAAAACCAGTTACTCGTGTTGAAGCAATGGCGTTTCATCTAATAACACAACAATCAAAATGTTATCAAGTGCACAACCATCATCTAGAAGACTAGAACAAATTGCTTAATAACGATCTTTTGCGAAAAAAGAGAACCGTTAACAATTAGAAATAAGAAAGGGTTTGGGGCAGAGAAAGGAGAATACCTAAGGAGTTCAGAGGCGAATCGAACAACAGAGAGTGCAGCGTCTTCTTCGGAGGTCGGCACCACAGTCGTCATGGTTTCTGCTACTGCGAGCGAGAGTGCGAGCTGGAACCTTAGCTAGCTTTCGCGGCAAAGAACAAGAAGACGGGTGTGTGTGTGTGTGGGAGACTAATGCTATGGGGTTGATTTAGAAGAAAAAAATAATTGTTTTTAATTTAAATTTTATTGTTTTGCTAAAATTGAAAAATATATTTAGATATTACTGAAATATGTATTTTAAAACATATAACTAATAAATCATGACGATTTTAACGTGACAAATAAAATAATGGTGATTTTCAGATTTGAAAGTTGGGTAAAAAAATTTTTATTGAGAAAGATGGGTAAATTATGTAATATTTTACTATATGGCTATAAATTTATATTACGGTTGTAAACAAAAAAAGTTATTTTTTAAGACATGAAATTTTTTATTTGGCATTTTGCCCTATTATTTTTTATTGAATGAGAGAAATTAATTTGAGTCATTGATCTATTTGGATCATTTTAACAAACTTTTTATTAAAATGGATTTGCTCTAAAAATAAATTATTGACATAGGTCTGATTTTTTACTCAAAAAGGCAAAACAGATACTTTGATTTGTTGTTCTATTGCTACTATGGCTAAAAAAATTGATAAAGACTTTCAAATAAACTAGTAATTTACAATTGTTTAATTTACAATTGTTTGTTCAAGATTGACAAGCTAATTGTATTTTGTTTGATAGTTGAGTGTAATGATTGACTAATGATGCTCCATGAAACATCAAAAACTCATAGCGGGTAGACGGAATACAAACAATCATCAACCTTGAACTACTAGTTCAAGCAACGCGTGTCACATGTCTCGACCATATATAAGACAACAACATCAATTTGTTGGTTACGTAACAACAAATATGTTTTGCTGGTCATTATTCACTTGATGTAACGAAATAGCAAATTCATTTTGTTGGTCACAATGCACTATCTCATCGTAGCAGGAGCCCAATCTCGTTGTAGTATGAGTTCACTCTAAGCAACAAATTCATTCTATTGCACCATGCGCTGTCTCATTGCACCATGAGCTCACTTGTCGTGTCACGGCGATGCAGAAGGTCCTATGACAATAACTTTGATGTAAAATGTTGACTCCCCAAGTTAAAATAATAACTTTTACTCATGTTAAATAATGAGACTCAGAATGTATTGTTTTCAATTCTATTTTTTCACTTTCTTCTTTGTGCTTGATACTTTGGGACATTTCAAAATTGGTGACCTCTCTTTGAACCAACTACTCAAGTTTTGCTAACTTCTAAAAATTGGAAGTTAGATACTTGTTTTGTAATTCTTACATTATCCTTATTTAAAACATTACTTTTAAAATTTTTGTACGTGCAACATTGTTATGGTAATTAACATATAAGTGATTTGATTTTAGTATGCGTAATTAAGAAAGTTTATTTTTAAAATTTGAAATATATTTTCACTACTAAAATAATTTTTTTATAAGTAATTTTTTTTCAAAAGTTGATCTTTTGTAATTTTTACTACTAAATTTTTTTCTTAAAAACTTAAACTAAATTGTAATTAAATTCATATATTAAAATTTGTGTAGTTTTTTTGTTATTGTCTTCAATTTTTTTTATGATTATATAATTCTTTGTTCTTGTAGAGTTTAATTTTTGAGTTTTGTATTTTAATTCTAAAATCATAAATTAAAAATTGTGCAGTCTTTTTGTTATTGTAGTTAAAAAATTTGTGATTATATAATTTATTCTTATTGTATTTAATTTTTAAGTTTTGTATTTAAATTGAAATTTGTAATGTATAATCCTTTTGTTATTATAGTTATTTTTTGTGATTATATAATATTGACATTAGTCACATGACTTCTTTTTCACAATCTTCACCAACAGAGGCGGATCTACATACAAGACAGGGGGGCAAGTGCCCCCCTTAAATTTTGGCATGAAGTTAATATAATATCCCTGTTGGAATGGTGGAATGGTGGTGTAACTGGCAGTGCCTCCCCTTAAATTTTCGTTGAAGAGAAGGAGAAAACAGCTTATAAAACAGCAATGGAAATTAGAAAGAAAACGCAGAGCAAAAAACGCAGAGCAAAAAACGCAGACAGCAACGAAGAAGAGGAGAAAACAAGCTGGGCATCTCTTATTTGGGCCTAATTTACTTTCTGCACCCACTTTTTTCTTTCTACAGTTTTATATTACATTTTCGAAATGAACTTTTAAATATTAATTTAGGTAGTTGTTATTTACAGTCTTTTTTATTATTAATACATTTTACTTGTGTTATCAAATTCAATTGTTATTTTGGATTTTTTAATATAAATTATGAATGAATTTTTTTAATCAAATAATTTTAGTTATATAATATATATAATATAATTTTAAGTGGATTTATAACCTTGTACATAAAACATTGATTTAAATTTTCTTTACAAAAGAATTTTTCGGAGGCGCTGCCTCGGAACCCCCGCCACTAAATATACAAACATAAAAATATTTTTTGAAAGATTTGAGTGCCCCCCTTAATTTATTTTTTGAATCCGCTCCTGTTCACCAACCAACATCCATTCTAAACCTATAGACAATGATACCTTATGGATGCAAGAAAAGTATATCTCTCAACATATTTGAAAAAAATAAAATAGAGTTAAACTTGCAAATACGTAATTAATAATATTTAATAAAAATAAAGTATACAAAATTACATACAATATATCAAAATTAAAAAAAAAATATACTTTTACTGAAAATCATTTTAAAAAAATATTACATAAATCTTCACAAATTAGGCATAATCATATATCAGAAAAACATATATTGCATATTCATCTAGTTATATAAATGCATAACATCTATCTCTTAACATAAAAAATGAATTTTGATAAGAAAATACTCAAACCTTTGATGTATCTATTGAATGTGTCAAATAATTTCAAATTGTTATTTCCTTTAAGGTGATCATCCAACAAATCCAATTTGTTGTATCCTTAGTAAATTGTTAGCATCTCTTACTCTCATAAAGAACACGATCAAATCACTCACTTTAGTGATTTGATAGTATGTCAACAGTTACTTAAAATTATAGCACTGTGCTTAGGGTGAAACAACTATTTTGATTGTTTCATCATTTTTAGTAATTGGACTGTCAAATCTTCAAATTGTTAGTTTGATCCTGGACTTTGGTCAAAACATACCTATGCCAGTCATTTATTTAAAAAAAAAAAACCGTTTTAGTTAAAAGATTGTAAAAGTGACCTAAAAAAATCAATCACTCAAATTAATTTATATTATATCACTTTTTAAAATATAAAATTGTAGTTGAAAAGTGTAGTTAGATAGCTTAATATTGAAGGATAAGTTCAAATTAACTTTTATGTAAGCATATAGAAAGTTTTACCAAAAGATGAAAAAAAATTATAAATTAATTTTTCATAAGTTAATTTAAATTTGTAATTTTTTTTTTCTTCCGGTAGAAGTCTTTCCAGTGTAAGTTTACCCAAATATAGCTAATAAAAATTAATATCACCTTTATATATTTGTCTAGATTAGATTATAATGATTTAATGACTTTTTTTTTCTGTTTGACAATCCAATCAAATTAATATCATTTTTTGTTTCTAGATTAGATGTTCATAATTTCAAGCGAATGGAACCATGGAATATTGGAATTCCTTTCATCTGTTGAGTCACTGCCGAACAAAATCAACCTTAGACAATGTGCCCTGTGGTTCCCTCCTTTCCAATTGCTGCACCCCTATAAAAATGTGGCCACACGGCAATGAACAGAGAATTTTTAATAAAAGAAAAGAAGAGAAAATGAATATAAAGTATAACAGTTGTGTCAGTTACTCCATACGTAATTCATATTCTCTCCTTTCCTTATACAGACTGCATACATCTCATTTTAATTTTGATGTTCTGACTTGTGATCTTTTTTTTTGTTGGAAGTATTTAATTCTTATAAATATTTCTAGAATAAGAGTCTGATCATATATTAAATTATCCAATAATACTTGTTGAATATTTTTTTTTCATCACAATCAACACCAAAAGAAATATCCCTATATATATTGTTTCATTAATTTAAAATCGTATTATCAAGCAGTTGAACGAATGAAAAATGGAACAATTATATCAGTTTGTGGGATGAAAAAAAATCGTGAAGTGAGCAATTATCTTCTCATCAATTACTTTTTTTTTTTACACCTTCTTCTTTCTCATTTAATAATTTAATTTCCCATCTTATCCTTTAATTAATGCATATATTACATTTACAGTAATTGGTTGCAGAATATTTCGGGACAAAAACTTTTAAAAAAATGTGGACAAGAATATATTCCTTTATATATTATATATTGTAAATTAATCATGGTAGAAATTAACAAAATTATTTTACTTACAATTTGTAAGTGTTTTTTACATTATAACCCCAAATTAAAATTCCAACTACATTAAACTTTGAAAATTTTAAGTGTTTTTGTACCGTTTCAACTTCCAGGCTTAACATGACATAGGATAGGAGTAACCAGTGAAATTTCATGCACCAATTTGGGGTTCTAAGGAAAGTGGTCCATTTGCTCTTCTAGTTTCTCCGAATCCGATCTCACCACCCTTTATCGATATCTCAATTTGAACTTTGAATCATCGTCGTCGACATTCATAAAATCATCACAATTCATAAACCACTCTTCTCTCCGAAACGCAATTCGAGCAAGTGAGTTTCCTATCTCTGTCTCTGAAGAAAACCAATTCTGGGTACTGGGTAGTTTAGTCATCAGTGACAACATCAGTTTCTGTTTTAAAAATCTGATGGGTCCTTTTTTCATTTCTTTTTATTAATTAATTACTTACAATTTGTTTCAGGCATGGGAAAGTTTCAGATTATGACTATGCCCAATTCTTCTCTGCAAACTTACCTGAATGTGGGGAATTTATCACTGTTCCAATACAAATTGACCTGAAAGTTACTTTTTTTCCAATACAAATTCTATACAATATTAGAAATTGGATGAAATTCTGGGTAGTTTAGTCACTAGTGACAACATCAGTGTTTCCAAAATCTGATCTTGTTGTGGGTTTTGTTGGTTACGGGTTCCCTTTTCATACTTTTTTTTACTTAGAATTTGTTTCAGGGATAAAAAGTTTCAGATGATGACTAAGCCCAATTCTTCTCTGCAAACTTTCCTGAATGTGGGGAATTTATCACTGTGTATCACACTTTGAATCCCAACCCACCAACCAGAATGTTGTTTAAAAGAAAACCCCTTTACAGATTCCCACTCATTCCTGTTTTTGCCCTTATCATATGCCTCTTCTTCTTGGTTTTGTATCACTACCATGCAAAACCTGATTCCCAGTTCCATGGATTGTCCAAAAATTCATCATCATCATCACATACCCCTCGATGCTCCGGGCAAGCCCTCGCCTTGGGGGAGAAATTCGTGTGGTATGCTCCTCACAGCGGGTTCAGCAACCAGCTTTCGGAGTTCAAGAATGCTGTTCTGATTGCGGGGATACTGAATCGGACTTTGGTGGTTCCTCCCATTCTGGATCACCATGCCGTTGCCCTGGGTAGCTGTCCAAAGTTTCGCGTTGTGGATCCAAAGGATGTTCGGATGTCTGTTTGGGATCATGTGATTGAGCTCGTCCAGAGTCGAAGGTTAGTGAGTTTTGTGACTTGTTGTCGGGTTATGATTTGTTTTTGCGAAATGGCTGGTGAAGAAGGCTTCAACCAATGCTTTGGGTTTGTGAATGCCAATATGATCCAGAGGAATTTGATTTTACTTACTAAGAAACAAGAAAGATAATAAGTTTGTTGTGTTCTCTTAAGTCTTAATAAATGATTAGGCTCAGGTCATAATTCATTTAGCATAAATTTGAGCTAAGTTGAAGTTCTGGTCCTAAAGGTATAATATCCAATGCCTCAACCATAGTTATTCTGTATCCCTCTTTTCTTTTTGTTTGATTTTTTTTATCATACCAATTGAAGAATTATAACCATTAATAATACTCTTGCTCCCATCAAGATAAATATGTCCTCTTCCCCTATTCCTGCCTATGTATGTAGGATATTTTAAGAAATGATTTCTTTCTTAATAGTGGGATCCATGTAAAGAATAGGGATTTTTTAAGCTATTTCCATGGCAATCAGAGATACTGACGACTTTGCTCTTTTCTATTCCATGATTTTCACAGTGCAAAATTATTTCTACCAGTTGCTTGCTTTTTGGTTCATATATAATTGTAATTGATAGGGTTTCCTTTTGTATCATGATAATGGCAGCTGGAACTTTCAAAGTAAAATTTAAGGGCATGAATACCTTTCTTCCATGGTTTCTGTATAATTGACATTTTATATTTGAAACTGCAGTTCACTTGGTTAACTGTATGAATTTATTTGTTCATTTTTCTCGCAGGTATATCTCCATTGCTGAAATTATAGACGTCTCATCATTAGTTTCTCCCTCTGTTGTTCGAGTAATCGATTTTAGGGATTTTGTGTCAATATGGTGTGGCATCAGCTTAGATTTGGCTTGCATAAAAGATACAAAGTTGCAGTCCTCTGTTTCTGAAAGGCTAAAGCAATGTGGATCTCTGCTAGCTGGGGTCCATGGTAGTATTGGAAAGTGTATATATGCTGTCAATGAAGATTGCAGAACTACAGTATGGACTTACCATAAAGATAGCCATGAAGATGACAAGTTGGATTCATTCCAAGCGGATGAACACCTGAAGCAAAAAAAGAAAATATTGTATATTAGGAGACGGAAAGATGTATTTAAGACTCTTGGACCTGGTTCTGAAGTTGAATCAGCCTCACTACTGGCATTTGGAAGCCTTTTCTCTGCCAAATACAAAGGTTCTGAACTACATGTTGATATTCGTGAATCTCATCAGGATCAGACGTTTCTATCATTGATGAAGAAGATTAAACACCTTCCATTTGTCCCAGAAATTATGATTGCCGGAAAGCAGTTCGTTAAAGAAACCATAAAGGCTCCATTTCTTTGTGCACAACTTAGACTGTTGGATGGGCAGTTTAAGAATCATCAAAAGGCTACATTTCACGGATTAAGGCAAAAAATCGAATCTTTGAGGAAGGAAGGCCCTCTACCCGTTCATACTTTTATAATGACTGATCTTCCTGGAGATAATTGGACTGGTACTTATTTAGGAGATTTAATTAGTGACAAACGTAACTATAGGGTACATTTCTTGAAAGAAAATGATAAGATGGTTAGGCGAGCAGCTGTAAAACTCATGGCAGCGGGTCATGGACAGAGGTTCATTTCAAATTCAGATACTACAATTAGTAAAAGGTATTGTTCCAGCCAGAGATTACCAGATCTACTTCTTTATGTTGAGCAGACTGTATGTAGCTGTGCATCTCTTGGTTTTATTGGAACTCCGGGGTCAACGATTGCTGAAAATATAGAATTAATGAGAAAGATTGGCTCAAGCTCTCAGTACTGTTGATTGCTTTGTGGAAAATCACTTGTGTTAATAGGGTTTTGTGGATTGATGGGGTGAAAGTTCAATCATGTTTGTACCAGGAGATGATTGAATAAGCCACGTTCTGAGTTATCTATTCTTTCCCCAAATTTTGACAATTAGTCAGCTATGCCAAACAATAGTCATTTCTTAGGAGACAGACAATCAAATGTCAAGAGCATTGTTTTTATGTTAGGTATGAAACTCTGCTATGCGTATTGTTTCCAAAAGGTTCAGGGTTGTTCATCTTATTGCCTTATTGAAAAAAGTTTTTCTTTTCCAACGAGAATAGCAATTTGTTTCTCTTGACAACAAAGAAGCACTTCTAGAAACTAGAAAGCACCTGAAAATTACATTTTTTCCTTCTAAAATCTGAAATTGTTAACCTTTCCAAGGTTACTTTCTTGATGCAATTTAAACCATGACAGAAATTAGCACTTTATGAGATTTCAGTCAACTTTGTTATTTTTAAATGCTTTGTTTTACTGGATAAATTTTATGGGTAGTTAGTTACATGGGCAATTGACTTTGTTTCTTGCTTCCATTTTTTACCTTGTTCAAACATTTAAGGCAGTTTACTAAGTTGTCATTTTTTTTTCATGACATGCCATTTTGCCTCCCCAACTAGCCCACCAATCTTTTCGTCTTTTATCTTGAGTTGGTGGAGTGTGAGCAAGTAACCTTGTGTAAGTTGTAGACTTCACAATGGCTTTGATGTCTGAGAAATTCTATTGCTTGAACATGAGCAAGTTGAATACTATTTTGCTACTTTATGGAAGACAAGTACACCGCCCAATGTCTTCCACATCAAGGTTTAGATGTTGTTTGAGGCGTGCTAATTTACAAATATATGAAGTATGAATGTGTGTCTGAATTATAAGGTAATGGCTAAGTATTGTGGAATATGGTTTGAATCCAGCTATACAAGCTTCTACTGCTTTGAAATCAATTAGTTGAAAATAAGGTTATCAAATTTGAGAGTCTGTAGACTCATGGAAGTTACATAAACTTGACTCGTAAGAGACTATTTCATATAACAATAATAACAAAATACCTATAAATAACATATCAATTAAACATTTCAACAACATAATAAAACAAAATAGAAACCATAAATTCTAGAGCAAATTAGACTCGTCTCCTCTTGTGTTTAGGATTTATTACACTTACAATCCTTTTGTTAAAATGCACTTCTATTTTCTTCCCTGAACCATCACCGTTACTAACATTGTTAAATTTTGAATGAAATGTCCAAACCACCCTCATCACTTAGAAACCCTCATGTTGCTCTCTCTCAACCCACCTTCAAGCCCACATTGAAATGGTGTTTCCTCCTTTCCTCCGCTATACACACCAGCAACACCACCGTCAAACTCGCCTCCACCACCTCTCCATAATCAAATGACGCAACCTCCCTCTCGTCCGCCACCACCGAACACTTTACACTCTCCAAAACCTTCTCTTTGTCGCATACAATGAGGATTAACTTAGATCTCCAAGGTGGCACACCATCTTTGGTGACCTGTTGCACAACCACCAAAATCTAGTGAACCTGTTGCGCACGCACCAAATCTCTTCAACTCCGTCGCACACGCACCAAACCCCGACATTTTGGACCCAAAAATTCATTAAAATGCATTAGAGTTAACTGGACAGACGATTAGGGGATCTTTGTGCAATGAGTTACAACAATGAAGGGGGTTTGTGTAGGGTTCCAACAATGATTGGGTTTGAGTGTAATAAGTCTTAAACACACGAGGGTGAATGTAATTTGCTCTAAATTCAACAATACTTAAATAATCAAGTCTAGTAATGCATCATTACTAAATAATAACTTGTGGAGATGATGATAGTGGTAGAGCCTTCTCATTGAGGGTTTGTGTAGTTGGAGAACAAGGATTTGATGTTGTCAGATGTGAGAGTTCTTTAATTCAGGAATAACACACCAAATGAAGGTATGTTGAACCCTAAATGCACCATAAACAACCCAAAATGATTTGCATTTTGGTCTAGTTTTTTTAACTTGTTGACTAGTTGACTTGATAGTAAACTTAAGAGTCTACCAAGTTTGCATAGTCTACCGAATATATTCATACTCTACTAAAAAGAGAATTTGCACACAAGTCAACTTGCAAATGATAAGTGGACTCGTAAACTGATAAGAATTAACAAATAAATGATAATGATGATCGGAAAGAGACTTGATTGAACTTAAGTATTTCAATGACACCACCTTAACATGTTAGTCTCCATTACATTTTCAGAAATGATAAGTGGACTCGTAAACTGATAAGAATTAACAAATAAATGCGAGATTTTGATAATGATGATTGGAAAGAGACTTGATTGAACTTAAGTACATTTCGATGACACCACCTTAACATGTTAGTCTCCATTACATTTTCAGAAAGCTGTTTTTTTTTTTTTTTCACAAACCAAATCATTAATATTTATTTATTTATTTTACTTCTTTAGACTACTGTACCCTGTTTGGTGTTGGCAACTTGGCATCCGTGCCTTAGCCACAATGTGCTTAAAGTGAGTCTCAATTCCTATACCTGATTTCTGCCCACATGGAGCAATGTTTGCAGATTGAGCATCTGTTATAGTTTTTTGACATTGTTTACGGCACAGCTCATTTCAATATTCTGGCAAGGAGAGGATGCTATTTGACTTGGTTCCAATTAAAAAGAATAAAAGCTAAAAAATGCTATACCTTTTAAAGCATTTCAGGTTAAAATTAGTGTTCCTTTTTAGTGTTCTTGAAGCACTTTAATATGTTCTCAGTTATTTTAACCATCGATTATTATTTTCGCACCATGCATACCTTACAAAACACAAATTCTCGCACCCTGCATACCATGTATGGGATACGCACGCTAGCCGACTTTGTTTTAATTTTACAACTTTGAAAGATGAAACAAAATTTTAATCATATTTATTATTATCAACTTCAAAACTTCATTTTTAAATAACAAATTAAATGAAAGTTGCAAAGAAAGAAAATGATCGTTTAACAAACTAAAATAATGCACAATTTAATCACTCAAGGAAAAAAAAGTAATTTTAATATTTCAAAACATAACTTATCTTTTATTAATAAAAGTATGAATGAGTTTGTTAACTGTTATGAAAAAATTGATCTCAAAATAAATAAATAAAAATACATTCTCCTTCAATTTAAAACACACCATAATCTTAATCTGTCATAATTTGAGAAGAAAAAAAAAAGAAAGAACCTACTGTTACTTCTTTTAAAAATAAGTTCACCTCAAATTATTTGTCTTCTATTCTTTTTATTGTGAAATTCTACGCGATAACATCTGTCATTTAGTAAACAAAACGAAACATTTTGTCTGGTTCCGATCTCCTTCATTATACTATTTATAATAAAACCAGAATATATAATTTTAAAACTCATTTTATTTTATTTTCTAAAAGCATATTATGTATAATTCAAAAAGCCACATATTCTATCTTATTCCATCACATTTTGCCCAACACCTCAAGAAACAACTACAACAAACATGTATGAATGCAAATTAGATTCCTTACCAACAAAAAAAAGGTGCTTTGAGCAATCAAGTTCAAATAATGAAGTCAGATTGGAACAAGAAAAGCTAAAAACATTGATACAAAGCTTAAAAAAAACGAACAATAACCTACATTACTAACTTAACCACCAAGGAACGAGTTCATGTTATGCAAGATTCAGGGTGTGTTTGAATTCACGTTCAATTCACTTTAATACTCAGAAACATGAATAGAAGTGCATTGAGAAGTAGAAATGAGTAAAAACCAAATACTCTCATACATGTCAAGAAACAAAGAAATCGAACAAGACCAATGCTGCTTTACTTAATAATTGCATTGAGAAGTAGAAATGAGTAAAAACCAAATACTCTCATACATGTCTAGAACAAAGAAAACGAACAAGACCAACGCTGCTTTACTTAATAATTCCATCACATGGAACAAGACCAATGCTGTATATGATCCCCAGGGTCATTTCAATAAAGTCAGCATCATGAAATAAACACAATAATAAAGATAAGAGAGAACAATTATGAGCCACTTTAGCTCATTCGCACAGTAATTTCATTAATCAAAACCCACACAATAGCAACGAACAACAAACCTATGAATCAGCTTAGTTTGGCCATCAAGCCACATCAACATTGTCTATAGATTCAATTGAACAAGAAACAAAGTCCACTGGTCTAAACACAATGCAACACTACCTATTTTACACATGATACATCACATGGTAGGTTTGAATCATAATGATGAATTAGTTCCCTGGAGGACCACCAAAGAGGTAACCCAAGGAAGATCCACCACCCGGAGCAGCATGAACCTTGGTAGATGGCCGATCCTGCACCCATAGTGAAACCATGATTAAGAAACAATTCCTCGGTACCATAACAAAAGCTTATTTAAACAAGGGCCAATAAAGTTAACAAGTTCAATCCCAAAGCAGCAAATCAATTCTATAGTGTAAAAGAAAGAGAGGTACAGTTAGCCGTGCTATGGCAGTTGTTTAGTACTTTTTTCTCCATGTACAAATTCCAATCATTTCAGTATCAAATAAAAGGAGGATCTGGTGCACAAGGTTCCCAACTAGTGAGGTGAGGTCTAGGGAAAGGTAAATGTACATAACCTTACACTTGCAAACAAAGACCTATAGGTCACAAGGCAGCAACCTTATGATTGCACCAAGGCTCACCCTCTCACATAACACTCAAATAACAAACTGTATTTACATTAAAGGTCAACATGATACACAAAGACTTCCATGATCAACAAAGCATGAGGCATGAAATCACAAGGAAAATTTCTATAGGAAGCCACCATAAAAAACAAACTATGAAATTGCTACATGGCAAGCTACAAAATTACAGGAGTAAAACCAATTTCTGTAGCATGTGTCATCAAGAAAAATGAGACATTGCAATTTTAGTTCATGCACTTACAGACAGAAAAAGGAGGAGAAAGTACATATAACTCTAAACAGGAATAGGGAGGGAGATAAAGAAATATTAATTCTTAAAGATTGAGGTTGCTTTGTTAGGTTATTTGTCAGTCAAAACCCAAGAAAGTTCTCGGAATCCATACAAGATAAACAAGAAAATAAAGAAAACATGCATAAAGTGCATATTATATCCTATGGATATGCAAGAACAGGAGACAGAATTCCTGTTACTCTGACATCTCGTTGTAATTTACATGGTTTCCTTCCAACCAACAGAGCAAGGAACCATGCTTAAGTAGCTGAGCCAAGATATCTGAATTATTCTTACATTAAAGTTTTGAATTATTCACTATAGCTTTATGCTAATAGGATCTCCCACAATGTAACACTATTGCAATTCAAAATCCTGTTTTACTTTGAGTTTGTTTAGACCCAAAACTTGTGAAAACTAACTTTGCAACTTCATTACTTTTTTACTGAAATATTACTAGGAAATGGTAATCAAGAGGAGGAGACTCCAATCCTCGTCTACTTTACTATTAAGCTTTCTAGTATTTCCTAGGCTAATGTAAGTGGAAACAAACAAGTATACTTAGAGCAGATATGCAGAAAATAGCAAGAGCTAATTACATAATACAATTAAAATTAAAATAATCATAATAGATAAGTTGAGAAGGGCAGTACAGTGAGAAAGTTGCCACAGTTTTGCCCATCAGCCCGATGGTAATTGTTTTTGAGACTTCCAGGAATTCCAGCTGGAATTTGCTTATCAGTTGGTGCTGGTGCTGGTATTGCTGCAGGCACAGGTGCTGCTGCAGGTGCAGGTGCAGGTGCCGGTGCTGGTGCTGGTGCTGCTGCAGGTGCGGGTGCTGGACTTTGCTTATCAACCGGTGGTGAAGGAGCACTAGCATTTTGAGTGCGAGCACCATTTGCATTGCTGGCAGGCTCCCCACTGCCAAAGAGATAACCCAAGGAACTCTGTCCACCACCAGCACTGACCCCACGACCCATTTCCCGTCTGTTTGGTGTCACTAAACCTATATAGCAGCATAACGTTTTTTTGCCACAAGGAATTCAACAACCAACATTCACAGAAAATAACAAAACAATAGCTTCAGCAGACAGAACCATGAGCTATCAGAACTCAACAAAAAAGAAACAATTATATACCAAGAACCCCAAAGTAATAAGTTTATTAGTTTTTATTGCACACAGATGATTATTTTACATTAATAAAGAGCATTCATAAAATTTCAATCACATACAGTCTCCATCTTTTCATCTTTCAATTACATTCACAGGTAAGCTTATAAGTGTGCAGAATCAAAAAATACAGCTGTCAAAAATGAAATGAATAGAGAAAAATGAAAAGCTTGAGGATTGGCAAAATTTTAAATCATGCATATAGTGGTCATCCAAATGATTGAAAAGGTAATTTGCAGGACATTTTGAAACTATATAGCCATTTTATTTTGACACATAAACATAAATCTCCTTTTCCTTTTCCTTAATCTGCACATATCTCTTCAAGTGGATAAAATTACTGAGGAAGATCAGATGAAAAGGGCACTAAGTCCCATTTCTCCTATCCTACAATGCAATCAAAAATTTCATCTGATTGCATCCCTTCTAGTTCCATCATTGTACACTTCTTTCTTCACAGATCAAGCAAACACAAAACCATTCCAGGGACAAGCACTTCTGATCTAGCTATTCCTAAAGTACATGGACTCAAAACACTTAAAAGGCCAGAATGGAATAAGAAAACCAGCGAGATCAGATGCTAAATCTCAGAACAAGTGATCCATCAACAAATCAAAGCTAAAAAAGCAATCTTTAAGCGATTCAAGCATAAAAAAACACAATCAGGAACACGCCACAACGAGATTCACAATCCAATTCACACCCATCAGTCCAATCTAATAAAAAAACTTCTAACCTTAGGGGTAAAAAGAAGCCAAACCCCACTATTTTTTTAGCCAAAATGAAAAAAGAAAATAAACCCAACAAGCATGAAAGAAAAAAAAAAGTCCCAGAAATTAATAAAAATAAAAATAAAATAAAACATCATGAGTTAACTAGGAACATTATCATCAGACAATAGAAAAGAGCACATGAAACATAGATGATTGAAACCCAGAAAGGAAAATAGGTAGCACATGGTGTGGATCAAAATGGAAACAAAGAAAGGTGTGAGATCTGAAGTTTTTTTTTTTTTTGGTACCTTGTTGCTGCAGAGAACCACTCACTCACCCTCACTCGCTGATAGCAACCGAGTCGATGACGTTATAAGCGAGGCTTAACACACTATGTAACAGCTATAAGAAACAAAGTGATATTTATAAAGGAGCCAAATTTATTCAAAAACATAAAAAGTAATTATTTTATTTTTTATAAAAAAAATTGAATTTTTCTTAGTGTGGCTGTGGAGGAAGGTCAATCAACTAAGCTGGCTTTTGGGCCCACAGCAATATCCATGGATGGGCCATGATCCTTGCCTGGCAAACACAATAATGTTCCTCACGTGCATAAGTCTTGGTTGTCGTAGACGCGTACCTAATACTTATGTTAAGAAGGCACAACGGAAGGGGTGGTTGTTCTTGTTCCCAAGTAAATTTTCCTTCACCACAACGTTTCATTCATCAAAGGTAGCCATTATAAATAAATAAATAAAAAAGATATTCGTTTAATGGTCATCTACTTAATATTATATATAAATTATTATTGATATTACTTTTAAATAATCAATAGTTACATTAAAATCATTCCTCCTTCATTTTATATATTTACTTTAGTCCGATCTCTTATATTTTTTTTTCTTTGTATTTACTTTTTTTACTAACACAACAAATGTTAGTTGCTTTAATGATTTGTGAATTGTGACAATACACGGGAGCTATTCTAATTATCATAAATATTAAATTTGTTATATCTTTTGAGTTGTAATTGAGAATAGTGTAAAATTTTTTACATCGTTAATATATATAACATATTTTTCTCTTATATTATTATGCTAGTTTTTCAAAAATAAAGTTACTAGATTTAGTTTTGTTTGGAATAATTTTTAATTTAAACTTTCATGGTTTTGAAATTTAAATTTTCATACTAAATCTTAAATAAAAACCATACAAAAACTTCTTAATTCAAACTTATTTAGTTATATTACTTGGAAGTCATGATAGGAACAAAAAAGTAGTGGATAAGTGATAAATTTGTAGCGATAGTAGTGGTAGTTGTGTTATCCGTGATAATGTTGGTGATGATGATAATGTTGACCACTATGGTAATGATAATAGCAATAGTTGTTGTGATGGTGATGAATGATGATTGTTGTAATGATGTGGGGATAACAATTACCATAGTCTTGGTAATAATAGTAGTAATAATGAGTGTTAATCAACTTATGGCAATGGATAATGACGATAGTGGCAATAATGATTAAGAGTGTTTAGAATCAAACCAAATTAAGTGTAAAATCAAAAATCAACCCAAAAAATCGCAAATCGCAGAAAAAATTGAAGGGCATTGGTTTGTTTTGATTTTTGTTTTTCCCAAACCGTGCTGTTTGGTTTTCGGTTTGGCATATGAAAACCAAACCGCAATCGTTAGTTCAATATAAGGCTCATATTAGTCATATAAGTATGCGACAATATAGCTTTAAGCTTATGTAAAATGACAACACTTACACGCATCTAAATCTAAGACTAAAACACTTAACACTTAGTCTCTCACTCTCCTATCTCCTTTCTCGTTAAACCCTAAATTGAAAGCATAAAATCGCTCTCCTTGTGGCCCTCTCTATGTTTGCGGTAACCACTGTCTCCAATGACAACACTTACTTTTTTCTTTTAAAAGTTTAGTCATTGGAACTTAAAAAAAGTATTATGTATTGTTTTTACTTTTAAGTTGAATGATTTATTATTTAAGTTGGATGATTATTATTCAAGTATCATTTAAGTTGAAACTTTAAGTTGATCATTTATATCATTGATTGTTGACCAAGTTATTATTCAAGTTTTACCCAATTATAACAAACATTTTAAGAATTTTTTAATACTCACTAGCAGAATTTTCAAACCGCAAAAATCGAATTGAACCAAACCTTAAAAGATTTGTTTGATTTGATTCAAATTTCATAAATAATCTAAATTGAATCAAACCGCACTGCACGCATTTTTTTTATTTGATTCAGACTAATTTTAAGTCAAAACCACATCAAACCACACTGCGAACACACCTAATAATGATGATAATGAGTGTGGTTATAGTAATCGCGATTATGGTAATGAGAACAACAACAACAATAATGATGATAATTGTAATGTTGACAATGACAAAAGTGATATGATTTAGAAATTGTAAAAGGTTAGAGTTTTGAACAACAATATTATAAAGGGGTTAGAGTTAATCACAAATGATTAAAAAAAAAAAAAGTTAACCAATATCTATTATAGACTTAATTACCTTATTCATAGCATGAATACAATTTTTATTATATGGTGTGCCTAAATTTAAAATAATAGTAGGAGTTAACATGTGCATTATACACACATTAAATCATTTAGGGTCATCATACTTTGCAATTTCTAATATAAAATTTGAATGTAAAATAAAATTCAATCGAATGTAACCACTTAAGTTACAAATATAACCTTAATTTTGTGCATAACTAACCAATAAATGTCGCTTGTGTGATTCCCTTGGTATAGATACAATTATTCTTTTAGACGACATGACACATGATTTGTTCATACAAGTTCAGCTTTCTAGACACGAGCCAAGGAAATTTTCGTTCATATTTGACTTTTGAGTAATAATATTAGAAGGATTAAAGTTAATCACTAATGATATCAAGTTAACCATCAATTATGATAGACTTAACAACCTTAATCAAAGCATGAATACAAATATCCATCATAAGATGTGTTAATTTAAAATAATAGTAAAAGTTATCATGTGTATTATACATGTATGAAATCATTTAGGATCACCATTTTGTGTATTTTCTAATGAATGTTTGGATGTAAAATGAAACTCAATCGTATGTAACCAATTAAGTTATTAAAGTAACCTTAACTTTGGGCATAACTAACCAGTAATTGTAGCTTTCATGATCCCTGTATGATAGAGGTTGAATTATTCTCAAAATACATGACACACGCTTTTCTTATATAAGTTCAGCCAATCCTTCATACATTAGACAAACAAATTCCTGTTCCCATGAATTTTGAGTAATTATATTAGAATTATTAGAGTTAACCACTAATGAGAAAGGGTTAACCACTGTTTATTATAGACTTAATAACCTTATCCATAACACGAATACAAATTTTCATCATATGATGTGTCCTAAATGTAAAACAATTATAAGAGAATAAAAGTTATATTATACACTTATCAAATCATTTAGGATGATCATATTTTGTAGTTTATAGTGAAAGTTTGAATGTAAAACAAAATTCAACTGAATGTAATCACTTAAGTTACTAAAGTAACTTAACTTTAGTCATAACTAACAAGTGAAAATTTGAATGTAAAACAAAATTCAATCAAATGTAACCACTTAAGTTACTAAAGTAACATTAACTTTCACATGACTAACCAGTGAAAATTTGGATGTAAATCGATATCCAATCAAATGTAATCACTTAAATTATTAAAGTAACCTTAGCTTTCGACATAACTAACCAGTGAGAGTTTTATGTAACCTCTTAAGTTACTAAATAACCTTAACTTTTGACATAACTAGTAGAAGTTTAGATGTAAAACAAAACTCAATCAAATGTGACAACTTAAGTTACTAATGTAACCTTAACTTTGAGCATAACTAACTTATAAATATAGCTTACATGATTCCATTGGTAAAAGTAAAATTATTCTCTCAGATGACATGACACAAGCTTTGCTTATACAAGTTTAGCCTTTAAGGCATGAGTCGAAGAAAATCTTGTTTACATGTGACTTTTGAGTAATAATATTAGAAGAGTTAGAGTTAAACATTAGTGATAAAAGGATAACCTTTGTTTATTATAGACTTAACCACCTTCTTCATAGCATGAATACAATTTTCTTCAAATGGTGTGTAGAAACTTGTAAGACTATTGGCAAGCATACCAATGTCGTCGCAGGTTACATAATTTATAAAGAGATCATTTCCATAGGGACTTGAGCTACTCAGTTTTCCCAGATGAAAGTAATCAGTTCAATAGTTATGTACAACAAATATGATCAAAATTTCATGATTTTATGGAAATAACGATTTAGTGTGTCGAAAATACAGAAAATTACAGAAACTAGTAAAATGAATTTAATTAATTTAAGAGAACATAAGATTGGATTTCATCATTCATCCCCTTAGTATCCATTTAATATTAACACATATGAATCATTTTCTAACATTACTAATGCACACATTAATTCATCTTAGATCAATCTTTCACATTTGAGAATCCTAAAGATATTTACCAAATATCGATCTCTCACATATGAAGTAAATAACCCAACATTACAATTATAATCTCGTGCTATTTGCAATCAAAACGTTATGCTCTATTCCTAGCAACGTAACGTAAAGAGTAAAATCATTCAGTTCAAATCCTAAGGGCACTTTCCAGTCAAGCTTAGAATCCAATTTCATGAAACTAGTGATAAAGTAGAATCAAGCATTAAGAACAAAATGAAATCACCAATGAGTAGAAAAGATTCATACATATATCAAATATCAAAAGAGATACATAAGGATATGAAGATTACATCCAATCCTTTGGAGAAACTAACCGATCATTTTGTAGAGCAAGAGATCAACAAAAGACATGACGAAGGAGACGATCCCCGGCCCGTTGTTGCAGATTTTCCCCTCCTTTTCTCCCTTTTCTCACTCTCTCTATGTCTCCTGGTGTTTCTCTCATGTTCCCCTTTCTCTTCACTTTGCATGGCCTTTAATAGGAAAAGGTGGAGCTGGTTAGGGAAACTCCCCCAAGCGAGCTATTTACTCATGATTTGCTCACCAAGGCGACTTGTTCCTTGGTGTTGAAGAACTTAACTCGCCTAAGCGAGTTATTTACACATGTTTTACTCGCCTAGGAGAGTTGTGTCTTAGCTGTGAAGAAAGGTTAACTAGCCTAGGCAAACTAATTGCTAGCCTGGGCGAATTTGGCTTCCAGAAATTTCTTCTTTTGACCTTTTTACCCTCTTCTTTTGTCCTGGTTGTTTCAGATGCCACAAATACACTTGATACCTATCGAAACATCGAAATTGAGTGGATTAATCTTCTAAAATGTAAACAACATTTATATATGTACCAATATATAAAAACAACTAGGATTAAGGTCAATTTATAAGAGAATTTACTGAAATCAAAAGATAAATGCCTATATTATAATATTAGAATAACTAAAATATGTCACTTATCAGTGCCTAAATTTTAAAAAATAATAAAAGTTAACATGTGCATTATACACTTATCAAATCATTTTGGACCATCGGTTTCTGTAGTTTATAATAAAAGTTTAGCTTTAAAATAAAATCCAATTGAATGTAACCACTTATGTTAATAATGTAACTTTAATATTGGGCATAACTAACCAGTAAATGTAGCTTGCATGATTTTCTTGGTATAAGTAGAACTTTTTCATTGCATGACATGACAAAGGTTCATTTTGATGTTACTCTTATTTAACCATTCTATGCACATGATTAATCCTCAAAATAACATTCTAATCCAGATTCTCAATTCTATCATCAATATCATCATCATGAGAAAGTAGGTCTTCAACTTCATGAACCCTATGCGAAATACTTCACAATAAGAGGTTTATCTACATGACAACCATTTTACACAATGCCAATGTTGTGGTCATCTGCATATAAAAGTTGTCAAAGTTAGTATGTGACTTTATATAATATAAATCCTCATACATACCCTATGCCTAAACCATAAAAACAACATGAAAAGATTCAAACATGGTCTTTTGAACTAAAAATACACAAAATAGGTTTTGAGAGTGTGAGTCATGCTTGTGAGTCTACAACAACTGCCTTTCGTATTAAAATCTTAAAAATAAAAATGTTCAAACAAGAGAATAAGATTTTACAACATGAACTAATTCAAAGAGTGAGACAAATAGTTAGAGATAAGTTGTTGATTGCATTCATAAAATCTTATAGATAATAGGTATGACTATTCTTTTAATTATTTTGATATCTAGTTAGTGCCATTTCAAAATACCTCTCAGGAGATAAGTGTCAACCCTTGATTCAAATATGCCATAGTTTCAAAATTTTCAAACAAAAAACAATTAAGAAAACTTTATTTTAACCAGATGAACTACGGCACTGTAATATAGAGAACAACATGATGCCCTTAGTTCAGTTATTATACATCGATTAAGGAACTTTGTATCTTGCATGTTATAATAGGTAAAATGAACCCATGAACCCATGTTATAATAGTTCTCTCCTTAATCTGAAGCTTCTAAACTATAGTACCTTTAATTTAAGAACTTTGTGGAATTGCTGTATTTAAGCTGCTTGAACATCTCACAATAACATACAACATATCCAAAATGTTTAAATGCTAAAACATTAAACCTAATTTGTGAAAATCTACCCCTGATAACATAGTCATCAAATAAAAAATAAAAGAAAAACATAACTCCAGCACCCTGTAAAGCATATTCCATGTTTGCCCATATCATAAACAAGCACCATATCTGCTGAAACTTGATTGATTCCATGGGCCTGGTAATGATCTTAGCTGATCCACACACAGTTTCATCGTCTACTGAATCTATTTTTCTCTTTCAACAGAGCTATTTCAACAATCACACCAATATTAGATAAAGAAGAAATGGGAAGAAAAATAAGCTTCCGTTTAGTCATCATACACTAATCAGCTGAATTAATATATTCTGCAAGTGGACTTGTTCGTGTTTACAAAGTGGTAAATCTCTCTGCATCTATCAGGTTGTCTTATCCTGGGCTATCAATTCATGGTGTAGGATGGGCCAAGCAGGTGCAGATGCAAGTGCAAAATCCTCAAGGTATATATAAAAAAAAAACATCGTATATAAATTATTTTATTTATCAAGAGAGAAGTTATAAAAAAACAAAGGTTTAATTGACCATTTAAACCAAAACAAAAACACCAAAAACAAAAGGATGAAACAAAACACACACTAAAAACAACACACGTTTCCTTGAACTTCAAATTAGCAGAAACATGTCATAACAGAACAAACATAAGAGAGAAATAGAGAGAGAGAGAGAGAGAGAGAGAAAGAGAGGATTACCAACTCTTTCCCAATGTCAATAGCAGCATCCTTATAGCTACTCTTGTTTTCGGGGTTGCTACCACAGAAAACACAAATCCTCTTGAACCTGGATTGTTGTTTCATCTCAGTTTCTTCACCTTCCATTTTTTCCTAATGAGGAATTGAAAACATCACACAACAAACAAACTTACCTTCGGAGGCCACCACGATGGCAATGAGGGTTTTAGGGCAAAAAATTAAAACTAGAGTGAAAGAGATGAACAAAAGAATAAGCGGTTCTTTTGTAAGGGCGAAGAGAAAAAAAAACTGAAACCCTATGAGAGAGAAACAAAGTGTGAGAGAGAAGAGGAAGTTACAGGGTCTGCGAAGCAATCGAGCGGAACGTTCACAAAAACCACGAAGTCATGGCCAGCAAGTCCAAGATCTATATCACCATGGAACTCATGCGCGGCGGAGAGCTCTTGAACAAGGTCTCTAAAGGCCACTTAAGGGAGGACGTGGCAAGGCTCTACTTCCAGCAATTAATATCTGCAATCAACTTCTGCCACTGCCACGGCGTCTACCACCGCTATCTCAAGCCGGAAAGCCTCCTCCTGGACCAACACGATAACCTCAAGCAAATTTTAATTACAAAATGGTAAAGTAGCAGACAACAAGCAAATTTTAGGTCGTAAAATATCAGGCTTTTAATTACAAAAATGGCACCCCTTTTTTTTCATACCAGGAATACAAAGACGGTTAGATAAAAGACCGTCGTCAAATAGCCAAATCAAAGACGGTTTCCATTGGAACCGACTTCGTTCCGACAACATAATTACAACTTTGCCACCGCCCCTTAAACTAAGACGGTTCTTTGGTAACTGGCGTCGTTTTGGTGTCGTTAAACAGAGTTTTGTAGTAGTGTATACAATTTTCTCATGCACATATAGGTCGAGTGGAAACTATATAAATTTCAAGATAGCTTGCATATTAAAAAAGATGATAATACCAAAAAGTTAGAAACAACAACAATAATAAATAAAGTAAAACTCTGATGAAACAATTACACCAGCGCAACTAGTAGCTAATAGTTCCTGAACCATTGAATTCTATTATAAGGTTTTTGGTAAGATATCTGATCTAATGGTCAAGACATTGTCATAATAACAGTTTTACCAATGCAACAAAACTATGATAAAACCATCACACTAGCATATGTATGATCTAATGGCCATTTCTTAGTCCTATTTCCCACTCTATGATAATGCCAAGTATAAATTTGACAACAAGGAATGAAGTGGTTGCCTTCAACTTTTACTCGGAGTAACCACAAATTATGTGCTTGTATGCACTATACACATGTTAAATTTATAATTAAAAATATTCAAAATAATTAATAGAAAAAGAAACTTCAAGACACAATCAAGTTCTAAGTTATTTTCTAATTCTAAGCATAATTTGGGTTTAGGCATCATCAATTTAAAAATAAATAACTAAAAATAATTCAACATCTTGTTCACCATTGAAATTTTGAGCCTTCGTACTGTCAATATTGAAATTCAGCCACTAAGTCTTTGTTTATTCGTTCTAAAGAGAATGAACAAAATGATGTTAAAAGCTTTCTATCAAAGACTATATTTATAGAAATTTTTTTTATCAGATTTTACAAGAGAAACTATTCCAAGGTCAAGATATATATACCTTTGATAACTTAATCTTATGGTCTATGCAAAATCTTTGCAACCCCAAATTAAATGAGGGATATTCATTATATAAATCTTAAGCCTCCACACAGAGATAAGAAAACAGACAATAATATGACTAGAATATCCGAATGCAATTGCAACTCAGAGACAGAGAAGACTTACCTCGATCCCCAACATTGAATATAATCTTTGATTATCGAAGAAAAGCATAGCAAAAGGTTAAGTATCTTGAGTATCCATTCTAGTCCCCAATATATTCATGACTCCTAAAGTATATAAAAAAACTTTTACTTTATTCATTTAATATATTTTTCTTTTTATTCAGTATTTTTTTACTCAATACAAATATATATATGTTATTTATAAAAAAATATTAATTATATATTAAATTTCTTGTATATATTAAACTTGTGATTTTTTAACTAATTTTGTCTCCCAAAGTTTGGGCTCCCCATGATAAGAGCAACAATAATGGTGATTTGGTACTTATTTTGTCTGACTAAAAAAAAAAAAAAGAAGAGAAATCCGGCCACTTTTTTTATTCTATACATAAGAAACAATTTACTTTTCACAAACCCAATATATGTAATTGGGATGTTATACGTTTTAAAAAAGGACTAAACATATTCATCTCAAACGATGAAATGATATAACGTCATTTTATTTCACTTCCCAACTTTACCAGGTTCAATTAAAACCTGAATGTCATCGTCTATGGCTGCCTAAACTAGCTAGTAACTACGAGTTCGCACCAAAGTAGGAAAACCTGAATACAAACCTGCATATACTCCAAACATGACAACGACCCTGGATCACATGATAGATAGAAACAGCATCCACTCATAGCCTAATTAATTAGCTTGTATAATTTTGTACGTGCTAACAAATCAAAGCATTCAACTCGAAGAGACATTACATGAATCTAGCTAAGCCAGAAAAAAGGAATTTTTAATCTGGATTAATCTTTTGATCTATAATAATTGGGTAGCAAATTTTGAGGAACCAAAGCTTGGTTAAAGAAGAAAATGGAGAATGTAAAAGGCTTTATGTGTGGACAGAAAGGAATCTTAATCGGGTCCCAGAGCATATTTATATATTTTTTTTTATCACACAGCATATTTATTTATATCATCGGTGAAAGTATTTGGAATTAATATTTATTAATTATTCATTTTTGAAGTATCCTAAAGTAGTTAGCTTAATCATAATCATATTTATAGACTCACTCAACAAATGACCGGTACCAAAAAAAAAAAAAAGACTTATTAGTTGTTATCAAATTATTGGATTATATACGAATAAAAAAATTATTACATTGTATACAAATTCTTCAATTTTTGTCATCATATAAGAGTTAGACGTTAGTGTTAAAATTAAGAGGGTCTAATTAGTTAGTTGGATAATACATGTGAGCTGTTGTAATCATTGATTAAAAAAATGTTAGTGTTAAAAGGGAAAAAATGATTTTTACACTACCAATTAATCAAATTAATTGAAAGACATTGTTATAGTCCATATTTAATTTGGGTTAAGTTTTTTGAAAATTTCAAAGAACAAATGCAATAAAACTATTTATAGATGCATAAAATCATTATGATTAAGGATATTTATTTCTTACTCTTTTATATTAGTAAAAATATCATTAGAATGTATACACGTGCATTTTTTTTATTAAAAAAATAAAGACAAGTAATGTGAATTGAAAAGGAAAAGAAAAGTCAATTTTCATTGATTAAGGATATGTTTGGATAAAAGTTGAAAAATTATTTTTGTAAACTCTAATATATAAAATGAAATACGGGAATATTGCTTTGAGAATAAAAATACTATTGATCACTCTCAACTAAAATTCAAACGTACACTAACTAATTAGGCTTCATGGGCGACTAAACCAAAACTCTAATAAAAAAAATCACAAACCTATATTTATAAAACAAACGAAATATTAAAATTAAGTTAATGGTGTTGTTATTCCTTTTAAGCTTTGTTACTCAGTTAATCCTTTCACAAAGCTAGCATGGAGCACTTGGCTTTGGTATTCCAATTGCAACAGTTGCTTGCTACTGAGGCAAAGTTACCAGGAAATGCAACTCACCAAGCAAACTTTTCCAGCAAAAGGGCTAATTAAGCAGCCAAAGACAGAACCTTTCTCAAGCATCACGCATGGAACAACTTGCATTGTATCGTTCATGTTTTGAAGATCATGCAAACACCACCTACTTTATCTTGTGCATGTAATAAAGGGAGCTTCTTGGCTCTACCAAAGAACACTAGTATACTTCAGCAATGCTTAATATTAGGGTCATATAATAATCGTGCAATAATCTTACAAAAAATGATTTTTAATTGAAAACTTAGATCAGATTATTTAGTTGATTAGCTTTTTTTAAAGGAAATTTTGAATGAAATTGCATTTTTTTTATATGTGAAAATTTAAGACGATATTAGGAGGTTTATAACAACTCACACACTCTTATCTAATCAATTGAATTAGATTAGTTGACAAATAAAATTGCATCAAATCAAGTATGTTTAAATGCTTTATTATAAAACAAATTAGTAGTAAAATTTAATACAAATTTTGGTTTTAAAACAAAAGTTATTTTAGTTGGTTAAAATTTTTGTATGCATAATTAATTTCTCAAAATAATGTTAAACATATAAACTTTTTGGCAAAAATTACATTCATTAATATTTTAAGGAAAAATTATTCATTTGATCTTATGTAAAGTAAATTTGAACCAACTTAATGGGATTCTGAATTATATAAAGTAAATTTTAGTAACATTTACTTATAGCAATTATATCTGAAATTATTAATGATGGAGTGGAGGAAAGTGGAAACTTCCTTTTCTTCCATATACTGTGATGCGCCGAATTGTCGGTCACCCACCAAGTCCATGACAACCACTTACACAGTCACAATCGACATTTAATTTCAAAATATTATAACACCACACTTATAACTTGCAAGCTTCCAAAGTGTCCCTTTCAAGTTCTTTTATAATTTATACTATATGCTAAATTCTCAACCAGTTTGGAGTAAGTTTCACTTTCTTCTTCTTTAAAGAATTATTTTTTAAAAAATTTAATTTCTGTGAACGTAAATTTTTTACCCTATTCATTGATAAAATTTATTATTATAAAGTTAAATATACACTTTCTTTTATCGGTCATAGTTCAACAAACTTAATTAAATAATTTAAAATTCATTATATTATTAGTATTTAGATCCAGTGATTGTGATTTGATGTTAAAACATTAATTTGTGTTTGTGAATGGTATTTTAAAAGTGACTTTAGACAAAATGATTTTATTTAGAGAGTAAAATAAAATTAATTTTAATGCATTAAAATAAATATGTTTTTAGAAATTTAGTATATTTTATATGTAACTCAGTTCTATAGAATGGAAATTTTTAACATTTTACTCCTATCAGAATTAATTCTGTAAATTTCACTCACTAGCGTGCAAAATTTATTCCATTAACGGAAATGTGATTCAGATTTCAAACAAGCTAATATTAAAAGTAATTTTCATATTATACTAATACTTTTAAGAAAATAAAAAAATAAAATACAAAATATGATATACTTTAAAATTTAAAGAAAATAATTCAAAGGATAAACACACTTTTCAATTTATGAATTGCTTGTTTATTGTAATTTAAAATAGAATAAAGTCATATGAATAACATTAAATAGAAAGAAATTTAAATTTTTATTATTAAATAAAAAAGACATGGAAAATATTAGCAAGGACAATTGTTTTATTGATAAGAAACTTTCTAATTTAGTAATAAATTTTAATTATTTTATAATTTAAAATTTAATTAAAATAAAAAAAATGTCATGTGGAGAAAGTAATAGTAATTTTTTTATGCCCTACCTTCATCTGAATGCAGTAAGACAATTAAGACAACTTGTCTTGTGCCGTACCTTCATCTACCCATTGATCATTAATAAATTAAATTGTAATTATTATAGAAACCCAATGCAATAGGTATTCGGCTATTCCAAGAGGTTATGAATGCGGAAGATGCTCTTGTGCTGTAATGCTGTTATATATAGAACAACGATTTCTAATGTTAGTAGATAAATTATTGTTTTTATCTATTTATTCAATAAAATTCAATAATGTCAAAAGGGATCCTACTCTGCATACTTAAAATTATTGCATTTATAAGACTTTTTTCAACTTATTTCCCCCTCAAACTCCATGTATAATTTCACCCATATTAGACAACTAAATCATGTGAACTTCTTTAATTCTATGCATAGTGTCGTGATTGTAGAATTAATTTATTTCAATGATAGAACTTTAATTTGGGCGGTGTTGAATGCAAATGACCAATCAGTTGTGTTCAATACAAATTACTTTAATTTGGGCTTTAAATAACGTGTAATAGTTTTCAATTTTTAATGCCAGTTAAAAAACTTTACATTTAATCTCCCCTCACTTATCTAAAATATGAAGAGTTATGTATTATAACTTCGGAAATAAGATTTAGCCTTTCAAATTCCTCTCAACTCTTCAAATTGACAACTCATTTAAGGAGACACTGCATGTTCATCGGGAATATGTTTGGCCACAAAAAAAAAAAAAAAAATTAAATACTCCAGGAGATACATTCATGGCATGGGGGATTGTACACTCATCCTCTTTTCATTTTGGGTTCTACTCTGCACACAATTCTTCACACAAGGTGCTTGATTCCAATAATGATCTCTTTGAATTTCACTGCCAACCTTGCCAATTTAATGCACCATTAATATCTATAAATTTCCTCTATTTAATGCACCATTCCATGATTTTATGTGTTAAAAAAGACTCTCTATTCTTAGCATATCGTTATTGGAATTAAGAATAAGAATAAGAATAGATAAATTTATGCATAAAGGTGCTTAATTCCAATAAATCTTAATTATAGTAAGTAAGTGATGGAGAGCATAACTATTTAATGCATCATTAAATACATTATCTTTGGTCTCTTTGTATGAGCAAGTGAAGAAGTGAATAGTGTTGATCATTGCAATGTTTATTGTTGATAAAAATAAACCAAATAAATACACTATTGGGAATGCATAAGGCCTTGAAAAAATGCAAAGCATTTCATAGCATCCAGTATTATATATACCCATCATTTGTTCATTTTTGGTCCAATTCAACATCAAATTTTTGTGAGTATTTCTTTTTGTCAAATGACAAAAAAGGTGACAGATTTCAAAAATTGTTCCTGGAAATATTGGTTGAAGGTTGCATGTTAGAGTAATTCGTTTGTGGTTTTTCTTTATGGACATAGCAAATAGTTGGTCTGTGGCTGCAAGTTCCATGTGCTCCTTTGTTACTTTTTATTTATTTATTAATTATAGGTTTGAAATTAATGTAATACGATTGTTTTTGTCCAAAATTCAATTTGCTATGTTATGTTTCTAAAAGACGTTGTAGTTTTCTTGTGTTTAGCTTTCTTTCTTTGCAGAATAAAAAATAATGAGCTTTTCGTGATAAAGAAAAGTTGGAGAGTGAGGTAATAATTTTTCATTATCTTTATTCTTATATCTCAAAAAGAGATTTTTATTGAGAAAAAAATTTACATCAAGGAGAAGAAAAACATACCCTTTTCCTTTTCATTTAAATTTCTTTTTATTGATATCAACTAATCTATTTTCTCTTAATTTTTCATTTGCCATGTATAAGTTCAATCACAGACTTTTTATTCTCATAATACAAGTTGTTGTTTAACTTAAAATCCTATAAATGTTAATTTAAGTTATTCATATCTGTATAATAATTGCTAACATGTATTGTGTAGTAATTCAAGTTTGTCATTCATTTTTAGTGCACACCAACATAGTAAGACCGTCAACATAATTATTTATTAATTCTAATGAATTTTTATATTTTTTATGCATGCATCGAAGATAATCAACTTTTATTATATAACCACAGTGTATTGGATAAAATGGTGAAATTCAAATTAAAACTTACACACTTAATGAAAGGTTTATAATTATGAATACTATTCGACTAATGGCTTTCATCTTTTGTTCTTGATTTTTACTTCTTTGTGGATAATGTTTTCTAAGAAATGTTTTAATGTTTTAAAATTTTTAAAATCATTTAGTATTTTCTTAGGCTACTAAAGGCCTAAACCTGCACTCAATGTTATACCTTAACAAATGCAATCTCACTTTAAATGATATACTGTTATGCAATTTGTTCTAGCTGGGTTTAATATATGAACAAAATATTATGTCAATTCTAGAAATTTTGAGGTCAATTCTAGAAATTTTGAGGTCAATCTAACTTTGTCTCAATTCATAAAGATTATTCAAGTGTCTTGAAATTATACTCTCTGGCTTTTTATATCACATCTCATTTTTCTTCTTTCTATCTCTATATTTTTATTTTACAAATGTAAGATCATAGTTGTTTTTCTTTTCTAATAATTAAAAAATTACACCAAGAAGTTAAAAAAATTAAAGAATAAAAGACTTGCAAAACTATTGTTGGAATGTCAACTTTTGTGTGTATAGATATATAGAGAGAGACAGAATTCCACATCTTTGCTGCTCACAAAGGATACAATTAGTGATAGCCAAAATATATATCTAAAAAGTATGTGGACAATAAGATAAATCATATTCTTAATTAAATAACATTGATCAATGGATGTCCACTCTCCATTAATAAGTCTCAAACCATATGCTCTTTGGAACATTAGATGCCTTAACTTGAACATGCATGTTGACAGTACCTATTCAAAATTATATGAGGCAATCATTTTTAAACACATACCAATGTTTGATATCTCAAATGACTAAAACTTCATTTTGATATGAAGTTGAACATGCATGTTGTATAGACAAATAGATTCACCAAATATAGCCATCACACTTTGATGAGGATAGTTTCAATAAGTGACAACAAATAGGAAAAACATATAATGAAACATTTTTATAGTTACGTTTTGTCTTGGTTTAGAGCAGCATTTTTATAGTTACCTATATAAGTTCTTTATGTATTTGTTATCCTATAGTCTTGGCTGGAGCATAGATGTAAGTTATAAGTTCATGTTGTACATACATATTGTGATTTTGGTTTTTCTGGTATATTGGTGAGGTTGTGTTAATTTATGGATGATATTTTGAAATTGTTTCCTTTTATTGCACTTTTGATGTTATGTATGTTTTGGATTCACTTTAGTACTCTTTTTGTTTTTATATATAAGATTCAATTATCTAATTTATGGAGTAATATATTTTAGCTAATAAAAAAAATTAACGTGTTCTTGTTTATGGTCTTTGATGAAGAATTGAAATTGAAAATTGCTTCCTTGATAATGCCCTACTACTTAATTTCGTAGAATTAAGTTTCTAAGACAAAAGTCAACATTTTTAATATCAAAATATAAATTATTTTTATCCTCTAACTTTAAAGGGAGTTAGTAAACATTTTTATTACGGGTACTGCATACTTTTGCAACTTGAAAGTAGTGAAGATCTATTGGTGTAGAGTAATATAATTATATAATTATCTTTTAAAATATTATAAAAAAATAACCAAAAATGTTTCATAATAAAATAATTATTAACAAAAAATACAATAAAATCCCGTGCAACACATGAAGTCAAACCGACTAGTTCAATAATTTTTCTTCATATTATTTTGTGTTAGACTGTTGAGATATTATTTACTTAATTTAAGGAATTCTTTTCCGTAAAATATAAGTTACTTATTTGTAGGGTATTAATTAAAAATTAGCATTTTCTTCTAATAATCGTTGGCTATATCTCTCTTCTGCAAAATCATTGAAAATATATAGCAGATAAAAACATCTCAAAATCAAGCTTTTTGTTCTCTCATTATTTTTTATTTTTATTTTTTCTTTATTTTTATATTCTTTTGAAGTGAATGTCAAGAGAGAGATATAATAGACGACAATTAATGAAAAATTATATAAATTCTACAAAAAAAATAGTTTAATGCTTTTAACCTAGTAAACGTAATAGATCTAAATAAATGAATAAATGGATAAATGACTTATATAGCAAGCACGAATACAAATTAAATAATTAATATTAGAGAGGGTGCCAAGAAACAACAACATATATCTGCATACTTCAAAAATTAAAAGACGACACGACACTATTTAAGATGCAAATGAAATATAAAAAATTAATATAATATTAAAATAATTAAGATCACATTATGAAAGCAGAAACTTTTTATAAGTTAACATTAGTCAGTGTAAACACAACAAAACATATTATTTATCTAATCAATTTGGTTCTACTTGTATTGCCTCAATAATTCAAAAACTAATAATTAGATGTACGTTGGAAGTATCCAGAGGCATCCGAGAAGTATCCAACACCAATATGAGTATATGACAACCATTTCGAGGTATAGATGCTTCCTATCTTTTTAACTAGAAATACTTACAATAATATGTTTTATATTTTGCATTGTAATAATTACATTTACATGTCATAAATTTAAGGTTATATATTGATAAGTTTCCTAATCAATTCAAATGAAAGGGGTAAGATTGAAACTCATAACTTGCACTCAATTTTTTAATATGGTAATTGAAAGAAGTTACTGATATATACCAGTGTCATTCATATATATGTCATGTTATTAAAACTATAATATGGACGAGACTTCACAAGCAAATTAGGTAGAAGGTTGTTCTCAACAATCAACATGATTAGCACCTTTTAAACTAAACACCTTTTCTGGAGGGGATTTATGTTTATTATGTTCTTTACTTGTAGTGTGATGGGAATAGAATTTTACTCGAGTTTCCATGTAAAACCGTCTTATTGATCCACATCTTTAGTTATTATTATAATTTTTCTTCATTTATTTTAATAATTATAAAATAAAAAAATTAACTTAAGACAAATGGTCCATTTTTTTATTTATCAAAATCATGAATAACTACGTTTTCTTTATTTTAAAACATCATTACTTGAAATCTTTTAAAAATGATAAGCCATATTTAGATAATACTTGTTATACATAACCTAAGGTGTCCATCAATCATATCTTTCAATAAGAAGCTATTTAATTTATAAAATATTTGATTTTCATTAAACCGATACGAAATAATAAAAACTCATTTGTACATTTTCAATTATGTCTCGCTAAACAATTACATTATACAATAATTTTACAATGTCATTCAATCACAAATCACCATTTCAATTATGTCTCGCTAAACAATTACATTATACAATAAAACTCAACTCATGAAAACATATGCATCATGTACCGAAACAACACATCATAGTCCATAATAATTCCTTAAAGCATTCTAACCCATTTCATGAATTAAATTAAGAACTCCAAAGTTAAACGTGTTTAGCTTGGAGTAGTTATAGGATGAATGACCTTTTGAAAAGTTTCCCAGAAAGCATGTAAGTGAGGATAAAACACGTTGAAAATTCTCGTCTTGGTTTGTGGGATCAGCCGTTGATCCTGAAATTTCTTTCTAGTAGTGGTTTCTACAAATGTACTCAGCATTGAGTCCATTTGTCTCACCTCAAGGATCCCATAATCCTTAATCACACCAAATAACACTACATCCATATGCAAGAACACACATAATCAAGGTTTCTAGCACACAATTTGCTTGAAGATCACAATTCCTTCCCGTCTACAATTCAATCAATAACAATTCAATAGTAGCAAATAAAAGAACTCGGTTCACAATGATCAACAATTCATGTTAAAGTATAATGATCTTCCTTTGGGATAGAATCATTCCATCATGTTAAAGTATAATGATTCTAAGGCTCATTTCAATAACAATTCAATAATAGCAATTTAACGTACCAGGAATACATGCCCAATTTGATTCAATTTCTAACTCATCCATGCTTAGTAAAAGTAAATGCTTCTAACATAGCATTAAAACCTATTTAGGTTATTTCAAAACCCTTTATCAACAAGGAGATCCCAATTCAGAATCCATTTGGAAAAACTCCAAACCTGACAGAATGTGACGCTTGAGAAAATAGGCTTTTAACATTGATTGTATTCGACTTTCAACATCGGTTTTTAACCGATGTTGAAACCATCGACGTTAAAAGTATCAATGCTAACATAGATCTTCAAAAAATGATATTAACATACACTACACAACATCGATTTTTAGGAAAATCAATGTTGTCAGGTGTATTACAACATCAATTTTTAAACTGATGTTGATTTATGCACCACAACATCGATTTTTAGAAAAACCAACGTTGTTTTTTTGCAAAAAAAAAATCATATTTGTTTTTTTAATATTATCCAAACCTACAAATTAAAGAACAGACCAATCGAGACAGTTTCATAGTACAAATTTTTATATTATTGAATAATTACTATCAATTATAAGAAATAATTAAAGAAAAAATAATGTCAATACATAAAATCATCTACTATAACTTATTCTAATTAAATTATCTATATAATTGTAAAATTCCTTAACATCGAACGTTTCATTTTTAACTCTGAGATAACATCTTGTCCACTGAATGCAAATTGCTTTTAATCTCTTTGTTTCCAATGATCTTGGATTAGTATAATACTGCATGATATAATAAAACACAACTTAATCAATATAAATAATAACAAGTATAACAAATAAAATTAGTTTTATAGTAAACAATTATCATTTTCCAATTATCCTTGAAATATCCTACGAGATACAAACAACAAAAGGAAAAGTGCCTACAAATTACATTGAACACTCAACATTTTATATTCAAACCTTCAAGTAACTCATCAGGAATCACACAAATATTTTTTTCATGAATGAAATAGGAAAACAACAAGTATTAGAACACAAGGAAAAAAAAAAGTCACCCAAAGAATGGAGAGAAAAAAAATAAAAATATTAGAATAGTAGTGATAAAAATGAAATATTTGTTGATGTGTCTCAAAATTTAAGTTGTCAATTCCTTATATATCATTCATAAGTTTATTCCATTAACAAATATTTGTAAATATAATATGTAATTCTTAAATCAATTAAATCAAATTAATATAAAAAATGCTAATCAAATCATTTAATCAAAAGTACAATATTTATATATAAAATTTTAAATAATAATATTAGATTATAAAAGGAAAATTTATTAGAAAGGAAAATAAGAGAAATTAAAATATAATAATATTTTTTTTGGTAGTGAAGAATTAATAAATAAATAAAATAGTGGGAATGAGAATCAAAAGCTACCTAGTATATTCACTAGCTTTTCAAGTCTTTGGAAAATAAAAAAAGAAGTCACGCAATATTAATTTATAACAATATAAAAAACTGCACTTAATTTATATATAAAAAGCTGGCCTATTTTTTTATGAATACTGAATTGAATTTTTTTGTAAGTTTAATTTAATAAAACCCAACTTCTACAATCCGAGGTTGGGTTTATGTCTTTTCAATAGTTTAATTATAAGATGGCTTTATGCTGCCTAAAGAGACAATGCTATCAGTTTTATATATACCACTTTTTATATGGGATCCTCGAATGCCTCGTGGGTACATCTTCACACCAAATTTGGCTTCCCTTAATATATGTGTGTACAAGATTCAAACTGCTAGCCCATTTAGGTGTCTAAAACTAAATAAAGAGTCATAAACATATAAAGAAATCGCTAGGATCAGAAAATAGAAAACATAACCTTTATCTTGTTACTACTTAATGTTATAAATTAAGAATGCGACACACCTAAATATGTTACACACACAAAATTCCATCCAAGGTTAGTACAAATTTAAAATCTTAATCATCCCTTTTTAATGGTAGTTAAAAAACTAATCTAGTATCAAAAATATTTATATACATGTTTAGTTTAAAAGAAGAAAAAGAAAATAACATTTATTTGATTTGTAAGAAGAGATTTTTTCCCTGTTATATCTTCACAACATTTAGAACTTTAGGTAAAATAAAAATAATTTTAAAACAAAATTGAAACATGGAATGTGCCAACACTTGATCAATAATACTAATTATGCCAAATATGTATTTACTTCATAGTGCTTATAAACATTAAGACATGCTTTCACAATAGGGAAAGTAAATTAAATATTATGCAAGCGTATAAATAACAGAGAAAATGAAGAGAGGAAGAAAAAAACATGTTAACAGAGTTAGCGAGGCATACATACAGGGGCGTCGAAGAAGAATCTCTTCACGGGCAAAGCAGCATCCACAACGAGTACAATACTACAATTGTTATAGTCTAAAACTTTCTTGACTATGCCATTGAATATTGATTTCTAATACTTCTAGCGCTACTCAACTAATTTTATCTTGCTTTAAGGATCATTTAATTGACGGTTTACTTTAAATTCAAATGTTAAATGCAAGATACACATGAAACCTTATTCACACAACCAAAATTTAGCCTTAAAAAAAACACAAGTATATTTAACTTCCACGTGCATAACCGCAAACCAAGCAAAAAAAAAAAACAAAATATACAGCAACACCACCATGGCTTATATAATAACCTAGTCTTTAAAAAAAAATAAAAATTTGGTCTGCTAGTATGCCACGCCAGTAGCGTGGGAGCCACGCCAGTAGCGTGGGAAGTGCTCCAGAAAATCATTTTCTGCTGGCAAGCCACGCCAGTAGCGTGGGAGCCACGCTGATAGCGTGGGAAGTGCTCCAGAAAGCCATTTTCTGCTGGAATGCCATGCTGGTAACGTGGGAGCTCACGCTGGTAGCGTTTTTTTGAAGGGAAATCACTGTTCCTCTTCCTCCTTGAGTCCAGACCACCATTAGTGCATCCTAGGAGCTTCAAACTTCCATCATAATCCCATAAAACACCTCCTAATCACTTTTAAACTTAGATTGAACCAAATATAAGCCAATTTCAGCCTAGTTTGTGAGAGAACTCCCATTTCGTTGAGTTTCTTCATAGGGTGAGCTTTGGAGGGGAAAGGAGCTGGTTCCAGGACGCCAGAGCTAGGAGAAAGACTTCTCCAGCCTTTCTCTATTGATCTGAGGGCGTGAGGCGCATAGCACTGGTGGAGGTCACCACGAGAGTAGGAGAGCTGATTCTGAGCTGAGACCAGGTAAGCTCAGTGTTCTTGGGGATTGTTTCCCCTGCTTGTGTTCATTACACCCACATTGGGTGTTTGCTTGATATAACTTGTATGCTGATGCTTTATTATTGAAATATGTGTTGAATATTGATGAAATGTCTTGATGGCATGCTGGCAACTGAATACTAGCTAAACCCTGAGATGGGGATAATTATGCTTGTTACACTGAGATAGTGTATATTGTGTGGATTATGATGATGGCATTGATTACACTAGTATAGTGTGTGCTTGTCTGGATTCTGTATGAAATGATTGTGATGTGATTGTATGAAATCTACTGGCCAGTAGACTAAGGAACTATGGACCCTTTGGGAATGTACCCACTCGGTGGATGATCTCCCTTTGGATAATCCATAGGCGTCCATGTAAATCCTGAGTAGATGTGCCTTTAAGTAGATGATCCTACTCAGGTATTGGGCGGCAAGTCCTGAGTAGATGTGCCTTTCAGTAGATGATCCTACTCGGGCATAAGTCCTGAATAGATGTGTCCTTCAGTGGATGATCCTATTCAGGTACTCAGTGTGAAGCCCTGAATAGATGTGCCCTTCAGTGGATGATCCTATTCAGGCAAATTGTGTTATTTGCATGTGCTGGTTTTGGGCTGCTTTGTGTATGCAACATGTTTATATGGGCTATGATGATTGATTAGTTGATGTTTTCTATTACGATATGTATACATGTTGAGATGTTGGAAAGTGAACCAGGGGGAGGGGAACCTCCAAGAACCCTGAGTTTACTGGGATGATTATCTCACCCCTGTTTGGGGCTCATGTTGCAGGAGTTGAGACTGAAGTCACTGAGAAATCCCAAGGCAAAAGGCCTGAGCTGGGATAGTGTGGTAGAGAACCCTAGGCTTAGAAGACTGAGCCTGTCGACTCACATTTTGTTTATTTTGGCTGTATTTTGATACCTAGGGAAAATTTGTATAGTTTTGAGAATTTTGTATCTTGTAAAGGACAGAAATTCACCATATATGTATATAATGTATATTTATATTGGATTCAGGCTTCCTTTATTGTTTTGTTTCCATGCTTGCTGCCTTATTCTGATATTGTAATAATGTTAATATGCCGGGTGCACACGGGGTGTTACAGCTTACGAACACAAGGTTCATTAGAGAATTGCAAATTGACCTTATAAATTGTTTACACATAACTTCAAAATTTCATACAAATAAAAAATCATAATAAACGAAGATCAATAAAAATCAATTCAACAAAACTAAATAACAGCAACCACTACTTAAACTTGGAGAGCAACATGTTTAAAATTTGTCTCAATTGAAATAGAATAGAAGAGAAGAAATTGGCTAACTAGAAGGTGCTTGTGAGCGGGAAAGGGAACGATGTCAGAGTCGTCAACGAAAGATTGAAAGTACGTATTCACAAAAGTTTTTTTTATATGACTTGGAAATAATATAATTCACAGAGAAGAAAAAGAAAAAGAGAAAAACATACCAGAAGTTGTGGGTGAGTGAGAGCAACAATGAGACCTCTCCTTTCGTGACCTCGTTGCCACCGCAGAGAGTCGTGACTGAGAGCAAGAGCAAGAGTGACAAGTGGAAGCACCACGAGGGTTCGAGTGAATGAGCTTAAGGTTTAGGCGCCAGAGCAATTATTATAAAAGATATCGATTTTAAAAAAAATGATGTTAATATGAGTTCGTTAACATCGATTTTTCAAAAACATGAGTTTCTTAACATCGATTTTTCAAAAACATGAACTGATGAAGTTAACTTTTTTTTAGATACCAAAATTTGGTTAATCAAAATATGGACTCTAATTCTTTCGACAACCTAAACCTTTCATGTAAAGATCATTTTACAAAATTTCCAACCACTTTAACTTGTTTAAACCTCAACCAACATGCAAATACGATATTCTTCAATGGAATGAAGTTTGAACACACACGTCCAAATTATTGACATGCATTGTACCTCATTAGTCATTATATGAACCACACAATATTATGAAACATTGGAAAATTAAATGGGAGTCCTTTAACATTACCACTGCCAACATAGGCTCATAACAAGGTCCATACACATCTCGTTGCATTACAAAGAAGCATCAAGGATAAGTCCGACATATAGAATTACCCAAACACGAAATTACACACAGTCATATTAACTCCTAAGTCCTATTTGAATGGAAACTACCCTAAAACCTACACTTATAACTAACCACAATATTCAAATTCATCACTTAAGTAAAGTTGCAACAATTAAAATGCCAACCACATGAACAACAAATTCTAAAAAATTGTTTCACCCAATCACCATTAACTTGCAACACTTTCATGTTTGTCATCAATCTATGAATTTCTCGCTTCATCTCTTCAACCTTCATCCTCATTTTTTCATGCTCATCATCAACATCTCTCTCAACCGAATTTTTCGGGTTTAGGTTCGGGTTCGGGTTTTCCCCGGTAGTCAAAAGCGGGGGCGGGTATGGGGTTACTGATACCGTCCCCGCCCCCCACTCCCCCTCCCCGCCCCGTAATAAATAATATTAAAAAATAAAAAATATATATTATTTTCTAATTTTTTAATTGAATTAATTAATTTTGTTTTGTAATTTTAAAATTATAAACCCATATTTTAAATGTGAGTTTGTTATTATTATTATTTTGTTACATAATTAACTTTTTTATCTGATTTTTCAATAAAAAAATTATATTATTTTTTTTTTATTTTTTAAATTTTAGTGAAATAGCGGGGACGGGACGGGGCGGGGAAAACCCAAACCCCAGCGGGGGCGGGGATGTGGATGGGTTTTAAAATCTGACGGGGAATGGGGGTGGGGGCGGGGAGCGGGTTTGGGGGCGGGGACGGGGATGGGGAATGTAATACCCGCCCCCGCCCAGCCCCATTGCCATGCCTATCAATGACATTGGATGAAGATTAAGGCATAGGTAGGACAATGATATGATCTGGTTTGTTTTGATCAATGATTGGAAAATAATCTTCATAGAAAATGACATTTCTAGAGACAAAGATAGACATGGTCTTGAGATCAAAAGTGTATATCCTTTTGTGTGTGGCTTCAAACCCTAAAAAATAGAAGTATCAGCTCTTGGGTCAAGCTTCTTTATGTTAGCTGTCAAAGTAGCAGAAAAACACAAACAACCACTTACCCTTAAAGATTCAATATCATATACAGTTCCATGTAGTTTTTCATAAGGAGTTTGATTACCAAGGAATGAGGTAGGCATGCAATTTTCAAGGACAGTAGAATGAATCAAGGCATAAGACCAAAAAATAGATGGTAAATTAGATTGAAATAACAAGGATCAAGTGACATTTAATAGATGTTGATGTTTTCTTTCAACAATCTCATTTTATTGGGAATAGATGTTGATGTTTTCTTTCAACAATCTCATTCTATTGGGGAGTTTCAACACAGGAACATTGATGTATAATGCTAGTATCATCATAGAATTGTTTCATAATGAACTCAAATCCATTGTCTGATCTAATAACCTTTATTTTTTTTTATCCAAACTGCCTTTCAACATTGGCAACAAAGTTCTTTAAATGAGATCGTGTTTAAGCTTTTGAACTCATAAGGAAAACCCAAACAAACCTTGAATAAGCATATACAATAGTGAGAAAATATTTGTAACCATTTAAATTAGTTATATGGAAAGGACCCCAAATATCAACATGTATAAGAGCAAAACCACAAGATGAATGACAATCACTGCTAGGAAAAGACAATTTTCTTTGTTTTGAATGATGACAAGTTCACATATGAATTGTTTATCTGATGTAAGAACAGGATAAAACTGTTTCAATAACACCAATCTTTCGTAAGATGTGACCAAGTCTGAAATGCCACAAATCTATAGGTTTTTTATTACATGAAAAAGCTGAAATGCTAGAAACACTAGAACATACAAGAACAGTGATGGAATTGGAACTGTATTCCATATGAGACTTGAGAGGAACCATATTGAGTCTGTAAAGACCTTCCACCATATCAACTGTACCAATCCTCTGCAAGTTCTGAAGAGATCAGTTTGGATACTGAAATCAAATTGAATTGGAAACTAGGTATGTATAAAACATACTCTAGGTATAAAAAATGAGAAAATTGAACTATTCCTGCATGAGTAGTAGTGACTGTATGACCATTAGGGAGTTTAACAATCATAGGATTTATCTTTTTACATAAAGAAAAAAAATGAGGAAAGGCTATAACATGATCTGTGATACCTGAGTCAAGGATCCACTCATCTTAACTGGTCTTGCTTACACTACAAGTAATGGATAGTGCACTACCTTTGTTGCTAACTGTATCAATTTGATTCGCATGTGAATTGTTGTGAACTATGTTTTGTTGTTGCAATAGTGCCATCAAAGCTTTATATTACTGAGAGGTTAGCTTCACATCCTCATTTTGTGTTTCTTGTTTCCTTTTTTGGGTTGAGCTATCACTTTCCTCCTTTTCTGCACTAATATTGTTAATATTTGAACCTTGAGACTTGTAAAATTTGTGTCCAGAAGGATAACCATGCTTTCTGTAGCATTTATCTACAGCGTGGTTAGTGAAACCACAATATTTATATAGCTTACTTCCTCTTCCCCCTGAGTTTCCTCTACCAAAGCCACTTTGATTTCCTCTTCCTCCTCTGGAAGCATTATTCTAAGGAAAACCATTTTTTCTATAACACCTATCAACAATATGATTATCTTTACCACAATAGGTGCACGAATTAGATGAGTTGGTGTTGACTACATTAGTTAGACTAGTGTTTCCCATTATATCATTACTTGCAAGTTGTCTCTCTCGTTGAACAACATATGAGAAGACCTTAGCTATGCTAGGCAAAGGATCCGTCATCAATACATTGGATCTAACAATATTAAACTGATCATTTAGACATATAAGAAACTGCATAACCCGATCTTGTTTCTTTCTCTCCATAACACTAGTAAGAGCATCACACACACTTTGGATCACATGAACAAACTGGATCATGTCTGTAACTTTCCAATTCATCCCAAATAACACACAATTTTGTAAAGTAACCAATTGTAGATTGATCACCTTGTCTGATAGATACCATGTCCTACTGCAATTCTGAAATTCTCAGCAAATCCCCTTGTGAATACCTCAACTTCAAATCCTTCCATATGTCTCGTGCATCATCCATCCAAAGGATGTTTTGCCTAATCAAAGGTGAGACTGAGTGAACAAGCCAAGAAATCACCATATTATTGCACCTCTTCCAAGTTGTATGAAGTGTATGGTTCAATCCATATCCTTGAATGGATCTGTTAACAAATTCAACTTCATTTTTCATACTTATTGCAGTAAGCATTGACCAACTCCACAAACTATAATTTGTTGAATCAAAAACTGGAGAAATCAGTGCAATCATTGGATTTTCTCCTAGATGAAAATAATATGGGTTATGTATATTCAGAGATTGATCTTGCGAAGATGAATTGGTAGTCATGATGAAGAAATCGAAAGGAAACTATAGAAGAAACAAGAGTAGAGAATTGCGTAGCAGAACTCTTCAATGGAAGAGCTTTGATGCCATCATAAAAATCATGCCTACCATGGATAAATGCAAAGTTTGCAAGAGAAAAGTAAAGAGAGAAACTGATATTGAAGGGAATGAATAGCATGAATGAATTAGCTCACAAAGTTGATTATTAGCTGATTATATAGTTAGTTGTAAGAGTAACTAACTCATAACTAATTCTAGTTACATAGAGACTAACAAACTAAGATAACTCTAGTTACATAATAATTCATGCTAAGAGAACAGCTTAAGCTCACACGCCACTAACTACACGTGGACCTTATTTTTGAAAGGAATTACTATTCGAATTTCGAGAACTAGTGCATATTAAAATAACATTAACTTAATGACCTCCATTTGATTCCTTATTATTAGCGTCCTACTGTGCATCCTTTCCCAGTAAAATATCAATAAATCCAACGGCTATTAAAACTTTCTCGTAGTGGGAAAGGAAACAAACTTTCCCACAGTAGACATAGTAGTCCTTAAAAGAAAAAAATAAATCATGGAGCAAGTCCAAGTTGTTGTGTTGTGATAACCATCTCATTCTCTTGGGTTCCTTAACAGTCACTGTCACATTTCTTTATTACATCCCTTCTAAATATATTTCTATTTCTATGCGACGGTTACACTTTCTAAATCTTACTCTACAAAACTGAAACCGAACGGCCATTCTCTAGCGTGCATGACGTGAAGTACAAGAGTCTCTCATTCTACCTTGTTCCCTTTGAAGAAACCGTGTTTTCCTTGTTTGCTTAGTTGTTCAACTTCACCATGCAGTGAGGTACCATAGTTCTTTACCTTCCCTTTCTTGTTTTTTCTTTCTTGGTGTAACTTTCTTTCTGTTTTAATCCATTTGACTTTATTCATTTCCTTTTTTATATTTTATTGAATGCTGAATGTTGATATATGTCTCCTTAATCTCCTCTTTCAGAGTTGTGTTTTTGTGTAAGAAACAGTGACTATCCCTCCTTTGTTGTTGTTTAAATTATAAAATGAGTAATTCTTTTATTTATTGATTTGTTATCTTTCAGCAACTAACCAGAGTGTGGTTGAAATTCTTGAAATCCTGTTGATTCTTTTGTTGCTTATCTGTTTCATGTTTGCTAACTTCTTGAAATGCAAGTTGATGTCATTATGTCACCTTTTTTTAATCAATCATGAGCAGTGTTTCTCTTCTTAATGTTTTGTTGCTAAATTTGTTGTTGATTTTATATTTTATCTTCTGTGGAGGGTTGTTCCTCATCATTTCTCATTTCTTTTCAGAATATGTATTTTAAAAGGGAAAAAATATAAGTATAATAAGAAATTAATATGATGTGATAGAAAGAAATACAGAGAGAAATGATGAGTGATAATTAAGTGTTTAGATTATTAGGATGTGTCCAAATTAAAATCACTAATCTTTTGGATTGCATAACCCGAAGTAGAGCTTGAACTTTTAAGTAACTTTTTGGTGTTATTAGCGGATAACCGTACATGTGATCCGTCATATTCTGGTTTTCTTTCGACACTTAGAATCTGAATCTCTAAAATCAATATTTCTTCCTAATAAATTTTGTTTTCTTATGTTTGTTTATGAATTCTTTCAACACAATTGGCCATATGTCTTATTTGTCTCATGCCATAAATGTGGACCTTCGATCTCTCTATTATAATGGAAACATAAAACAAGAAGGCATTAGCAGCGAAATGGCTGGCATGCCCTGTTAAAAAAAACAACTTATAGTGCATGCGGGTGGAACTTGCTATATCCTTGCTAAGATTTATATCATCATTCATTAAATTTACTTTCTATACCAAACATGCTACACACCATTTTAGGTGAGATGCAAAGGGAAACAAACAATTATGTTTTAACTTGGCAAGTTGCAGTAACATCCTAAATGACCTGGCTAATGAAGTTAAAACTTAAAAAGAACAAAAATTAAAAATTGTTTTAAGATGGTTGTCTCATGTATCGTTAGGGCTTGGTATTTTAAATTATCTAATTAGTTCAACCTAATAAATAGTGCACAGGCAGAAGCTTGAGGATTTAGAATGCAGCATATATAATTGGTTGCTTTTAACTTTCTATAGAAAATGAGTGCAAATGTACTAGTACTACTGATGCCTGCTTCAAAACATTGAGTGCAATAATCTATAAAGCTAAACTGTATTAAGTTATGCATGTGCTTGCCAGATTGTTTCTCTGTAAATAATATTCTATCGACTTATTTGAATCTTATAGTTGTTGTCCATATTTGCTGAGATAAAAATAGGGTGGATCCGGAAGGAAATACAATGAATACTGAATCAACTACAGCAGACAAAAGAAAAAATGATAAAGAGTTGTTTTCTTTTACAGACGAAATGAAGATGACATCAGCTGCTTCTGTCATAAATGAAGATTTTAGTTCAGAAATTTCTAAATTTTCTTTGGATGGAACTCAAGTTCGTAGTTTGAAGAAAAGACTAATTGTTCTTGATATAAATGGGTTGTTAGCGAATGTAGTTTCTCCTCCTCCAAAGGGTCACAAAGCAGATGCAACCATTGCGAGGAGAGCAAGTAAGGATTGTGTTGTTCTTTGTGTTTATTGAATCGTATCCATTCTTTTACTAATTAGTTTGTATTTGAATTTGATTTCAGTATTCAAGAGGCCCTCCTATCTCGAGTTTTGCTTCGATAAATTTGAAGTTGGCATATGGTCTTCAAGAATGAAGTACTGTTCAACTATTTTCAATAGATATGCGCCTTAATTAATTGTGTCTACAATTCAATTTGTTTGTCTTCATTTTTCTTTCAAAGATTTCAACTGTTCTCTATTCCTTTTGGGATATTGTGTTGCAAACAAATTGGCTGTAGTACAAACTTATGGATTTTTTTTTTTTTTTTTGTTATCATAGGAAAAATGTTGATCGATTCATTGATTATTTGAAGGGAGACATGAAAAACAGGTTGCTTTTATGTTGGGTAAGCCGTAAGCATTTGTTGAACTGTTATCATTGGTTTAGTAATTTATAGATAATACATTTTTACTTATTTAGAGATGTAAGGTTTGGGGAAACCATGTTAGTTATTAGTTGCATTGAATTTTTCAGTCATGTTTTTTTTTGCCAGGTGGTGATCTTGTCTTTTTGCGAGAGAATTTAATTTAGATATGAACTTTATTTTTCTTATGTCTTCATTTTATTAAAAAAATGATGAATTGCATTAATTCATAACTCTGCTCCCCTATAATAAGTACATTGTTATTATCCTTTCATGAGATTGGTGACATTTACCACATTTTACTTAATGCTTGCCTTCTCACTTTTGTTAGAGGTAAATATTTTTCTACATCTGATTATGCGTTTTCTTGGCTTTGAATTTGCAGGACCTTTCTCACTGCACTGAAACAACCTTCAAAACTCTTGAAAATAAGCATAAGAGTGTGGTTTTTAAGGATTTGAGGAAACTTTTGGATAAACATGATCTTGATCTTCCATGGGAGAAAGGATATTTTAATGAATCGAATTCATTGTTGTTAGATGATTCTTCTTATAAGGCATTGTTTAATCCTGTAAATAATTTTGACTTCCTTTTCTTTCCTTAATTCTTAACCTTCTTAAAACAAGTCTTTTAGCACCACCACATTGCTACATCATTTTCTAACATTTTTTTAACTGTTTTTTTTTTATCAATTATTTTAGCCAAACACCTCAGTCTTCCCTCACACGTTCACTTATCAGGTTGAAAGCGACAACTCCTTAGGTAAAAACCTTTGTTGAGATCTACTAGTATATATCTTGCTAAAGGATTATTGGAATGCTTGACTGATTAATTTTCTTTGGGTTTTTTTTGTTTATTTACATACTTGACATTTATTTCCTTTAGTTTTCTTTTAACTTCAGGATTGAATCTTATTGTGGTCAAAGAAGATGAAGGCAAAACAATATTTATTTGTTAATCTATATATAGCATATAATTTAAAACATAACCAAGTATTTCTAAATTCTGATGAAACTAGACATTTAGTGTGACAAACTATGTTGCACACTTTATAATTTAGTAACATAAGTTGCATAAAATGAGCCTGTCATTAATTTCTAAAGCTTATATTTTGATCAATTTTGATTTTGATCAATACCAACTTTAATTCATGGCAGCTGAAGCATAAGTACATTGAGAAACACCCATTTGGCCAAGAAGGAATTAATGAAACAAGTGAATCTTGGGACTTCTATCGCCAAGTTATTGATAGTTTTTCTGCAGGTCAAAGCAATTCTTAATTTGATGAGAAAATGAGATAAAGAAGGGTTTTCAATTTTTCCCTCATCTGCAATAAAGCAGTTTGTTTTGATCGTTAAACTTTCTATCATCAAATTTCAATGGTGTTTTTTTTTTTATTCCTATAATCTTCAATCGTGATATACTCTGTCTTGGAAAGTATTGTCGGTTGCTGAAAATTTCTTTGGAAAATATGAGACATTTACTTAATTTTTTTCTGTGCTTTTGCTCAAAATCATTGGGCTTATGACACGCAAGAAGACATAGATGAGTAAAAATGATGGATGTTGGATTGCCATTTTAAAAAAGTGAGTGTCTAAATATGGTTGCTCTTTACATAATGTTGTTTTTGATTGTTTTTCAAAATTTGTTATTATTTCTTGAGTGGGATACATGAATTGCTCATAATTTTATATATCCTACCAACAATCTAATATCTCTCATTTTTTTATATCTCTCTTTTCCTATCACATCATAAACTATCACACCTATATTTTCTCATATTGGGAATCTACCAAAAGTTTTTCTCTTTTCTTCTTAAAAACAAATCTTTTTAGTTTGTGAAATCTTTGATACAATCTTGTCGAATAAGTGACTTTGTAGGAACACTGTGTTAGGACTACTTATCATATGATTGATGGGAGATGCTATTAGTACCTACACATTTTTAAAATCCATGAAAAAGACTTTTTTTCCCTTAGTTCAAACCCACCACCCATCCCTCTTCCCCCCTTCCTCTCATTTGTTTTCGGATGCAATAAAATCATGATTTCAATGTGTTGGAAACACACGAAATAATAATTTCATTGTAGTGTAAGGGGTGCGTACAAAATCTACAACATAAACATGTTTTTGTTGTAGATTTTGTATGCGAAACTATGTTTTCATTGTAGATTTTGTTTGCACCCAACAAGTTTTCATTATGATTTTTGTATGCAATTATACAACGAAAACCTATTTATATGCAAAGGCCATTTCAGCAGAAAAAAAGTTTCAACCCTTGTTAGGGACCATTAACAATTGTATTGGGCCCAATAGCAATTTCCATGATTGATTGATAGAATAGGTTCGATCCACACAAAAATATTAGGCTGGAGGGATGAGGAATGAATCCAAAAATTGGGAGGGAACCGTAGCCCACTTAGTTATTGGGCTGGAGCAACTCAATTTTCATATTCATGGCATGACGCGGGTCGATTTGAGCCTAATGATAAAAAAAAAAAAAGGATGTTTAAACTAAAATAGTTTTCTCATAGTAAACTAATGTTTTGTTCAAATATCTATATGGAATATAAAAATGGCTTGGACGGTAGACCAACGTGATAGGATAAATTAGTAACTTTTTTTAGGGTAAAATTAGTAACTTTTTTTTAGGGTAAAATTAGTAACTTAATAATGATAGAAATAAAATTGTTTTAATTCCACCTCACAAATTTTCATAGACTCCAATTAGTTTTAGACTCGATCAATTTTTTTAATGTGAAATCAAACATTTGAATATTTACTTGAAATTATATTAACCAGTATTTCAACAAGATTTGAGATGATTTTTAAAAAAAAAACCTCTTAATTGTGCTTGTAATGAATATCTATTCCTATATATTTACATGTAAGTTTAATAACTCCACCAATCGTAAGGAAATTAAGAACCATAAGTTCAAGCATAAATAATTTTATTGCTAAATACAATCCAAGTATAATTAATTTTTTTATTCCGTAGAATCTCCATTGCTAAGCGTTGGTTGCACTTTAACAATATTATAAAACTAAATTGAGCTAGATAGCTACACAATTGTCCAAATGAACAAGAAGAATGGTCATTTTCAGGGAAGAGAGATTCATTGGATCACACAAACAGAATAAAGCTGCTGCTCTAGGTTTCCAAACTTGGTTTTTTGTGGGATTTGCACCTTGCAACGAAGACTTTTGTCTCCTTATCATTTTGTTTTTTCTCTGTGTCAGATTTCAGAGAATATAAAGTGATGACTCTCCTTTTTCTGAATATTTCAATTTCTAGCATGCACTTATGGCTTTTGAGCATGCCACAACTAACTCACTATTCTGCTCTGACCACTACCTCAGTACTTCTGTTTAGGTCTTAGGTTCTATGCCCATCATCACCACACTAGACTGTTTTCGTTGAAAAATGGCTTCAGCACTTTTCAGTGTAACATATCCATATGATATGACACATGCATAGCAATCATTCACATAAAAAACTAATCACATTGGTCCCTTCCGCACAAAATCATGTTCTTCAAAGCTGACATCCATGAGCTCTAGACCAATTGAGGCTATATTCAGTTTATTTTATTCTTTGATATCTTGTAATTTAGTTTTATAGTTTTATCCAACATTTTTTCCCCAATTGAATGCTGTATCAAAGTTGTTTTTTGCAAACTCAAGTTATGTTTGGATCACCATTAATTGCTAGTATTTATTTATATCTTTTATTCAAAATGTATTTTTTTATAAAGTTAGCAATGGTAAATGGTAAGTAATTCAAATAATACACTTAATTTGCAAAATAAAATCCATTCAAATTTGAAATTAGATCCTCCCCTGCCCCTTTTGTCTCCAGTACAAAAAATATATGAAGTACCCAAAAAATAAGAAAAAAAAGAAAATGATAGAAAAATAAAGTAAAGAGAGAAAGGAGAGAACCAAAAAGAGCAACTATTGACTAAAGAAGATCCAAAGTCTTTAAATTTATGTTTGTAAATTTTAATCTAAACATGACTATTATAAATTTGAGGCACAATATTTTTAAATAAAATATTCTTACAATTAGTCGAAAGTCATAAAACTAATTTCTTAAAAAAAAATATAAAATACAAGTTAAGTAGAAAAATGATTTCTCTACGTGCTACTCTATTCACATAGACATGGATTAAACCCTTATCATGTGCTTAAAAGATTCAAATTACTTTGTCACTTGTATCGCACCTTGTAAGTTGAGACACATAAATCTTTAAGACAACGTTCCTTGATTTCACCCTTTAATTTACATGTACACATTGTATAGTTTAGTTGAAAATGAGAAGAAAGAAGATAAAGGGAAAGACTAAAAATATGTTTCTTTTACTTGTTTGATTAGACATTGAGAAGGAAGAAAAACATGGGTTTGTTCTATTCATTCAGGCAAGTGTCGAGCTATGTCATATACTTAAAAGACCTAATTAAGCTATTAGCTAGTTGTATCACACCTTAAAATATTCTTTTATACACAATATTTGTAGTAAATTCAAATATACAACAGTGCACTTTATAATCATACATGCATATGGCTCAAAGTTACATTATTCACACTAATATAATATTTTTTTTTATTTTTGTGTTGGATGAGTCACACTAACATAAATATTTTTTTTTTGTTGGATTAGTCCCACAACGATATAGTACAATCTAAAATCTAAATAAAAATGTAATTAGCACATATTTATTAATTCATTTAAAAATTAAATCTCTTATCTTTGTTTTTTTTAATTCTAACAATTTCAATACATACTAATATAAAAGAATCGGGAGAAATTTAGATAATTTTTTAAAATTTTGAATTTTTCTTAAATTTGTCTTATCATTATATAAATTTTTAAACATACTTTTAAAAAAATATTTTACTGAAAATAACAAATAAACGAGTCTTCAATTTCAATATACACCAATTAATAAGTTGCAAATTCATTACCACTTGAGGGTTTGAGTTGGTCATATATTTTCTTAGTTTTATTGGTCGTAGCACACACTAAATTGACATGACATATGCCAGAAGTCCATAGAATTCTGGGTCCAGTAATTTGCCTAAATATGTGTCTTAATTAGAGATTAAAAGGTAAAACAGCTGTTCGGTTTCTGCTGTTTCAAATCTCAATTGTTCAGCAGTAGGGCAGTGGGCATGTCTACAATTGATTAATTGATTTTTAAAAAATATAAGTACACAATTGAATATCTTGATGACAAAATTTAAAAAATAAAGTTAAAACAAATATGAAATATTTTAAATTTTAGCCAACAATATTGAAACTCATGAGATGAGAGCATGTGAAACTGTAAGGTTTTATATCATGCATGCTGGCCTGCCAATTCATATTTTTTGACTTTTTGGAATATTTATTAAATCATTATTGAAGTTTATTCTAACGTCTTTTTATATTAATTCTTTCCATATTATTTTATTTTCAGTCAAATTGATTGCATTAAACAGATGTTAATTTTAATATTATCAATAATTCTTAGGACACGTGATAGCTATTATTCGATATCCACTTTATGCTCATCAATACATAAAAATTCTCAAAGAATTTAAAAGTTCTACGAATGCAAGTCATCAATTAATTAACCAGGACCGCAATCTTCCATTTAGCAATTTTCCCACCTTCCCAAGTCATCAAGCTAGCTCTTCGTCTTCTTAAAATATTTGAGAAAGAGGAATAATGATCATATATCATTCAATTATTGGAATCATCTAAATGAAAGTGAAAGATAACCACGCATTATATTGTGGATTCAATTTGTGCTGCCCCCACAAAACAAGGAGGAAAAGAAAACAAGATTTGTATTTATATATGGTTTAAATGAATGAATTATATGCTAGCCTAATACTAAAAGTTTACATATAGTTTAATAGCTGTTTTTTCCTCATGTGACATAGCGACAAGATGGAATCAAGACTTCACTATATTAATAATAACCCACTACTCTAACATGATTTATGTTCGTTGTTTAATGGTCACACCATCTTGTGACCCTTTTGGGCACTCCCTCGGAACGTGAATTAGTCTCACTTTTCTTTCACAATACATGTCAATCTCTTTCTATCTTAATTTTCAATATACAATAGCTATTTTTTAGGGTACATATCCAGAATTGAAGTTTTGTTTATGGTAAAATTTACAAAATTTTATTCAACTTTATAAACCAAGAAGCTTATAATTATTTCACAAGTTAGGCTCACTCATTAAGCTCTTAATATAATATATTTTTATGGTGTAATCCCGGAGATATTTGAGACTTTTCTTTTTCATAATTCATTCATGAAAATGCCCAACACAGCTCTTACACGAGCATACATGGTGCTAAAAGAGTGTCACAAACTTACAACAGTGCTACATTGAACAATGAATGGTCAAGCACACATGCTCAACAATAGCTATAGTAACAAATAGCAACCTGAAATTACAAACAATAGAGACAAGAAAAATGAGAAATTACTTCTTCTAATTTAAATAAACCTAGCATTAATTTCCTAAATTTTGTTTCCTTTGTAATTCCTTTCAGATCTGTACATGTTCACCAACAACTGAAAACAGTATACGTGTGACTTTCCTATTGAATCAATCTATTTTAGAGTAAAGTGATAATAAAATAACTCTAATAAAGGATCTTTATTTAACTCTCAATTAATCTCTTTTCCTATTAGATCAATTTATTTTGGACTAAAGTTGTACTTTTAATTACTACTACATTCTCAAAGATTAAATCTCAAATCTTGACAAAGATCTAAGTGTCAATTTTTTTTATAATATATATATATATATATATATATATATAAAGAGAAATAGGATATGATATATATTAAATATTAAATTTTGTAAAATTACATTTTTAATACTTATTAATCGATCAATTGATTATTATGTATGTGATATTGTCATGGTGATTATATTTATAATTTTCATTAATTCAATCATTAAATAGTTTGATATTAACTAAAGGTTCACACACATCAAATTTTAG
>PYAF01004537.1:3560484-3579859 GCA_007407185.1 Glycine tomentella | reverse complement strand
AATAAATTATTAATAATTTAAATTTTTCATTAAAATCTATAGACCTAATCTAATTAATAAGATCATTATATTTATTGGTCGGTTGAATAAAATCATTACTTCCTCTTTGTTCCTTTTTAATTGTTAGATATTTGGAGAAATTTAATTCCTATTTATTTATGGTTTATAAAGTTCAAAATCATATTACGTATTCTTTTATCACTAATACCTTACTTGCTTCCTTATCTTTAATTAATTTATACATGTCTTTATTGTGAAATAAAAAAAAAGGATAAATAAGAAATTTTACAGCTATTTTATTATAATAAAAAAAGTTATTGAATTTTTTTTTATTTCTACGAATCAACCTTAAAATAAAGATTAAAAAAAATAGAGATAATATATAAAAATGAAAGGAATTATTTTACGGAAAAGTAACTTGATTTTCCCCCGATCTATATATCTAAACAGAGAGGGGGAGAAAATATTTGATTAATTTGTTATTTAAATTATTATATTTGAGTTTGCATTGAACACGTAGATTGGGGCAGAACTAGCTTGGAAACATCACGTGCAAATCATACAAAATAATGGGGTAAAGCTTCTTGGAATTTAGATGAAGATGGATTGCTTCTGAGTTTGGTTTATGCTCAAAAGTAAGGAAGGTACCTCGTGATGCTTCAACTTTTTCCATGTGGTCGTGTATCCCCCTTTTTCAAGTATCTGCTTCAACAATCGATCACCATCAAACCCCATTTCTTTAAGTATATGCCACCAATAATCAAATGATTTTGACCTTTCCATATAGGTGGAGTACTACCATAGCATGTTTCAATCTATTATTATAAACCTATTTGTCTTTTTACAAAGATATTTTACTTGAAACCCGTTGCACATACACACGATCATCACTAGCATAGAGTCTTGCTATTAGTATTAGACAATACTTTGTTATAAAGATTTTATTTTATTTTATTTTAAATATGTGGGTTGTATACTACAAACTTGACTTTCTATTTCCATAATAAAAAAAAACAAAAATCTTGACTTTCTATTTCGCTCTTTCCTTCCTTTCTTTCTTTTTTCTTGATAATCAAATAAATATGACACCAAACACACAATGCATTGTATTGGATCTAAGCCAATTATGAGGTAGCTAGCTTCAAAAGAATTTGAGCGTTTCATTTATATTTAGATTAATAATCAACCTATCCGCATAGCCTTTCCAATAAGTGAAGAAAGGTGGAAGTTTGATGAGATTTTGATTTTGCTACTTCCAATTGTAAATGTGTGTCAACGCATGCAAGGGCATTACACATTGTTAGGAAATCAAGGAGAAGATGACACCTGTTCAACTCAACTTTTTAAAATGTGCTAGGTTTTTTGGTCTTCTTTATTTATAAGTTTTTCAATTTGTAAAGTTTTACTCAACGTGAAACTTTATTTTCTCAATTAAACTCTAATAATCTCTTTGCAAGTGAATCACTTTTATATGGTCATTTTTCCTAAAGTGAAAGTTCTTTTTTCAATTCACAAATATTCATGCGTGACTCTGAGAGTTTAACCGTAACTGTCAATATAATCTCTATTTGTTAGACTCTTAAATATAAGACATTACTATCAGTATGTTCTAGATATTTACATTGTGTTAACTTATATTAACAAAATACACCACTTGACCTTTACATTGTTACGAAAATTTTCAATTTTCATATATGGATCCATCGTCATAAAAAAAATTCAATACAAAATATTTCTTGTCAATCTATTATACTCGTTTAAATCGATTATATTATCTAGTCAAATTATTAACTATGATACCACTAATTTAGAAATCATTCATCTCATATTATCACACATACATTCCAAAAATTAATGGTGCTATCCTGCTATTGATTTAGCATGTATGGGATCTAAGGCAATTCATCAATTTCATTGAGATATATCCCTTAACGCGAAAGAAGTGAAATCACATCACATATTAGATATGAAATACATTCTTTAGATGGTATGAAGGATTTGGATGAATGTGTCTACAAATGACGCGTGGTTGGTTTCTGTTTCATTTCATAAGTACTTTCTATTTTATTTGATAGATTAAAGAATCAACATTCGCCTAATTTCATATCATTTGTGTAGAAATTGTTTGCACTCTATAACTTTGTTCTATTCAAAATGGTGTTCAATGATATTTAATAGGAAACTATTTTTATTCAATAGTACAAAAGTGTAATTTATCATGTAAAAAATTATCTTATGTACTTAAATTTTTAAGTTATATATATATATATATATATATATATATATATATATATTAAATATTACTTGATGTTTGAAATTTGTTCATTTTGTATCTTTTTATTTGTACTTAATAACGTTACTGAAAACCGATATTATATTGATAGAGTGAAACTATTTTTATTTTTATTTTTAGCAAGATCTTAATTTGAGTCTTAGAAATAAATAAAAAAAAATATATATATATATATATATATAATTAAAATGATTGTGCTCATTAAAAGTTTGATAAAATTTAAAACTGATTTTTATTACTGTAACAATGTGATGAAAATGTTGTTGACAAGAAAAAGTGCCCAGATTGGATAAGATCAGAAAGGACAGAGAAAATATTTATTTGTTCCCAAGCTTGCCCATTGGTCATTGCTATTTTCCTTCTCTTCTGTTTCGGCCCACTGCAAAATAACATATTTTCACCTATCGAGTGATAAAATTAAAAGAATCAAATTAACATACGTGGTCTAACAAATAGTTCTGTATATTTGCACTCGTCTACGGTTTTGTAACTTATTTGATAAAAAATTACCAGATTCCACTGAAATTTTCTAATTGATTTAAAGCATAATGCAATTATTTTCATGGTATAAATAATTTTACGAGTCATATTTGCTTAATTGCTTATGTTTTATTTGTTGTTTTTTGTAATTAACCTTTCTTTTGGATAGTTTTTTCTCACAACTTTTACACAACATATATGTTTTCCCCGTCATTTCAAGTTTAGTTTTGCCTCCTATCTAACCATTATTTTTTAACAATATAATTGAAAGAATGTCATATGACACAACTGGCTACTTGCTAGTTGATATATGCATTAACTTTAATTATGGTATTTTACTATGATAAGCAATCCACTAGCACATGATATCTCTTTCTTGCCTGGTTGTGATTCAGACAAAAGAATTCAACTGTCCATATGAAAACCCTCTAGGTTGTTGCAAGATATAATATGAATCTATATGGTGCTAAAAGTGTTAAAAACATAGCATTAATTTACTAGCATTTATCTGTGAAAGAACTCTATCATATGATCATAATTAGAAGATTTAAGGGGACCATTATTGTCTCCATGAAGTCCAGTGCACAAATTTGTCAATCAACACTAGAAGCTAAATATAACATGGGGTCATCAATCAATTATGTATGATAATGACTACAACTTGCCACCGCTAGCTAACACATGATGCATTAAACAAAAAAGCCAGATACATACTAAATTTTATTATAGGATGTATAATTATATTCTTACAATATTTTTTCTTAATATTATAATTAGGAGAGAGATATGAAAAAAGAGAGAAGAGTATAAGTGTATGAAGATATGAGAAAAAATGAGTCATACAATTTATATGTATATATATAACACAACTCTTTATTAATTTTAATATTATTTTAATATTATTGTATTCATAATATCCAACAAAAATTAATTACTGTTATCAACCGTGAATATTTTGTGTCTATACTATCATTTGAAAGGGAAAAAAAATTACAAACATTTGTGAGAATTTATAGAAAAATTACACATTATTTATCTGAGTTATCCTTGAATGGAACCTAGATCATGGGTTTTACAAAGGAGAAAAACTAAGAAGGTGGGTATTTTTTTATATAAGTACAATGTCTATAGATATTAGAGCATATTGAATGGGAATTAGTACTCTTCTCACAATTTTGTCAAAAAAAAGTGCTCTTCTCACAATTTAAAATCGAGCAACTCAAATGAGGATATTGTGCCATTGAAGAGAAATTATTGTGGGATTCATTAAATGTTGGATTGCTAAATAGAGCAACCAATATTCCTTTTGTTTTATGCGACCAAACACAAAGTGAGGTAAATTGTGCGGTACATTTAAGAAATTTAAATTGGTGAGCTTCCTCAAATAGAGGGGGAAAAATTAGTAATTGAGATGTTACAAAGTACTAATAAAAATGATATGATATTGTGGAAAAATGTCAAAATGTTGAATTAAGAAACTTGAATGGATATCTACATTGGACATACTCTTAAAAGTCATATACACATTAATTAATTAATTAGTAATAAAAAATTGTATTAGTGGTATTTGTTTTGATATTATTCTAACATTATTTTTAACTTTGATGTTCATGAGAAGCTAATAAGTAATAAGCCATACAATAATATTATTGTACCACACTGTACCTTTTAGGTACAGTGGGGAGAGGTCGTGAATATAAATTAAAAGCAGCCGCTAATCTTTCGCAGGACCACAATTTTATGCCAAGAGAATTTTTCTACAATAAATTCTTATAACCCAAAGCTAATGCTTATAAAATTAAACAAATTAGTAAAGTGCACATGAAAAGGGGTTGGATCTTGAAATGTACCTTGCTGATGGACGTGGTTTCAATTATTGTCCTTGATTCAATTAGCAATATTATCAAAGGGACCAAAAAATTTAAAACATTGCAGAAGGTCAGAACTCAGAAGCCATTAATTGTACAACTGAATGTGTACGTGAGGCATGGTATTAAGTAGGGCTGTGAAAATTATTCATATTCATAAAATAATTTATATTTAATTTATTTTAAATTTATTTAAATAGATTAATTTTATATTCAAATCTAATTTTTTAGATTTTAAATCTAATCCAATTAATTGGATATGGATTGAATATTTGTTTAGACTTTTAAATTTAATACAATTTTTTGGACAATGACGGATAAGTTTTTTGGCCAACTTTGTTAGGAGTCATTTTTTGGTCGACGTCGTCTAGAGTTATTTTGGTCGACGTCAACTAATGATGATTTTAAACCGTCATTGGTTGAGCCTATTTTTTGGTTAATATTGGTAAGAGATTTTTAGCCAATATTGATTGAGACTATTTTTTTGCCGATGACATCCAAAGTCTTTTTGGTCGACATCAGTCGAGACTATTTTTTTGTCGACGTCAGCTAGTTTTTTTGTTGATGTCTGTCGAGATTATTTTTTAATCGATGTCAAGTAGGTTTTTCGCTCCACGTCGGCTAAGGCTTTTTTGGTTGACGTCAGACGAGACTATTTTTTGGCCGACATCGGCTGAAAAACATTATTGACCGACATCGGCCAAAAAAACCTAGTTGACGTCGGGAAAAATATTCCCCCAATGACGCCGATCGAAAAAAACCTAGTTGATGATAACAAAAAATATCCTTAGATAACGCAAGGCAAAATAAATAGTCATGGTTAATATTGGCCAACAAATCCTAATTGTTGCCAACAAAAATATGGTTTCAACCAGTGTCAGCAAAAATACCTAACTAACGTTGACCAAACAATAGTTCTAACGAATGTTGACAAAAAAAAAAACACCTTATCGATGTTAGCCACAAAAATCCTAACCAACGTCAACCAAAAACTAGTCACGATCGATGTTAATCGAAAAATCCCTAGTCAGTGTCGACAAAAAAATATCACCGACAACCATTGACTAAAAATTCTAGCCGGCCTCAACCAAAAAGTAACCTTACCTAAGATCGACCAAAAATATCTTTGACCAATGTCGACCAAAAGTGCACTGACTGATGTCAGTCAAAAAATAGTCTTGATTGATGTCGGTCTAAAAATGTGTGGACCAATATCTGTCGAAATTGTCCTGGTTGAAGTAGGCCAAAAGTACACTAACCAAAATCGATCAAAAATAGTTTTGATCAAGGTCGGTTGAAAATAGCTCTTAAATAGACAAATACTAAATTTTCACTTTTTAGCATTTAATAACTAAAATTTGTATAAAAAAAATCCTTATAGCATTTAAGTTGATATAAATTGGATATGACTAAATCCATATACATTTAAATGGATTGGATCTTCAATCTAAATTATTTTTTTAAACAATATAGATATAGATTTAAAATCTAATCCATTTAAATAGATATGGATTAGATTATTAAAAATTTAATTTATGTCCATCCCTAATATTAAGGGGTATGTATTTCAAGAGGTGTATTTCAAGAATTTATGAATTAGCTGCATGTGGAAGGAGGGATATGCATTTAAACCGGAGGTAGCGTAATCCTCTTTCGATAGATAGAAGTAACAAAATAATTATGGTTGATATCTTAGATTAGGGTATATCTATGTACAAAAAAATAAGAAGATTAGAGTATATCAGCCATTTAATGCAAGTAGTCTTCTATGTAATTAAAAATTTAAGAAAAATATATAAAAGTCAAAGAGTTTGATTTGTTATCCAATCTAGAAGATAAAAAAGGTAGTCTCGTTCAAGTTGAGATATTGATTGTGAATGTTGTACATTAAAACTTTTCCATCTTATATTATAATTGTTTTGATTCTCACACTTGGATTCAATCTAAAATAAACCACAACTTGATATAACTTCGTCTGTTAGTTTTTTATTAGGTCAAAGAGTTCAAAGGCCTACTAAACTCACTCAATTTACAATTCAAAGTATTCCCTACACTACAAACCAGTGGATTTGAATTATTCAGCTCACCGTACTCATGACAAGAGGTTTAAAATATTTAATGGTTATAAAATTCATAAAAAAAAAAAAAAACTTAGGATAGCAAATTCTCAAATTTATGCTCTTAACTAAGATTGTGTGACTCATCCTCAAAAAAAAAAAAAAAACGATTTTGACCCTAGGGTAGCAAATTCTCACGCAGCATTACAATAGTCCACCTGATTGTATTGCTTAACAGATTGTTTTTGGAAGTAATGAGTATGTTGCTAAAAAAAAAATTAAGATTGTGACTCACCCACCTTAGAGCGTTATAAGACTTTATATATATATATATATATATATATATATATATATATAAATATTTACGTAGACTTTATATATATATATATATATATATATATATATATATATATATATTTTGGTACTCGATCTTTTAATTCTCCTTGAACCTTGGAGTACTTTTGTAAATATTCACCTCCCTCATAAGCGCAGCTCACTCATCATACATCTATATTGCAAATACAAGGTTGCGACTTGATAAATACTAATCAATTTGTAAAGGGCATTCTTCCTTTAATTTTTTTTTTCCCCATGGTTCAATGTTGTAAGTCAAACTTAAGAGAACACAATTGCTAATCATTTGGAAGACGGAGGAGAGGGTGCTCCTTGTTCATTAAGCTATTGTTTAAGGGTTTGTTTGGGAATTGAAATTTGAAATATAAAAAGAGGAAAAACAAAACTTTCATTTTTTATAAATAATTTTTATTTAATCATTTTTGTAAAAAAAAAAAGAAGAAATAAAGTGATAGACTAAAATAAAAGTCAATCTATTAACCTTTATTTTTTTCTTACTTTTATAAACATTACACGACTCCCTTAATTTTTTTTTTTTAAAAAAAATATCCTTCCTTCCTTTTCCTTCTAAATTCAAATCAAACACACTCTAAAGACAATTTGACAACAATTTTTATGTTCACAATGTTCATAGTAGTTCTTTATGGTTTGTCCCCCCCTCCTGTGATACGAATACATGCTTTGTCACTAGTAAACTTACACATACATATAGATAAATGAAAATCTAACTCATCCAATATTAATGACAAGGAGATGTCACACTAAATGTCTAAATTAATAACATGTGATACTGACTGGCAGAAGTGGTAACAAGGGACCAAAAGCTTGCGGGGAAAATGATGTATATATATTTTCCAAAGGGTTCCTATCTAATTTTGATTCTATTCTCTAATTAATTTCAACATTTTGGAAAATGCTAATGGTCCAAATCTCTTCAAGGAGTTAGTACCTGTCTGGCCCTGCATGATAGTTGTGACTACACATTGGACCACACTTCTGAAATGCAAAGCTACAAAAGAAAAACACACAGCCAAACACATAGCCTTGCAGTGATCCCAGTTTTGCTCCCGGCTAGATTGGTACTGATATCAACTATAAGAAGAAAAAATATAACACATTAATTAAAAAAGTTAGTTAATTATATAAATTTTAACTAAAAATAAATTTTTTAATTTATTTTTTTTATTGAAACTTGGTATCAAGGATAAGAAAAAATAATTAAAACTAAAGTGTCTCAATTAAATGAATGATATCTTAGAGATAATAACATTAAATAAAATAAAAAATTCATTGGTATTTTTATATTTGAGAAAAGAGAGTAAAAAGAGTATAATACATTAGAGCAATTAATGACACAGTATTCTTCAATTCCCTTTTTTTTTAATTTTTTTTTTAAGGTTAAATTAGTATGGACCTTATAGTAGGCATTTTTAGGCTACTGAGCAGGGTAATATTTACTAACACTAAGGTAAAATGCAATATTGAGGCATTACATTCTGAACTGGAACAATGCAATGTTCTTCTTCATCCTCTTTGCAAAGGGAAATAATATAGTATAAGCTCCATTTTGAAGTCAGCTCCCAAGTAAAGAAAAGATAAAAAGCTATTTGGTTAAAGTGAGATATGTAAGGGAATGGTTGAACAAGCACTTTAAATAATCTGCAGGAATATTCAACACTGAAATGTTTACACATTTCTTCATTTTTTATTTTCTTTTGCTTCTAAACCAATTTTAAATAGGAAGTAGTTGCATTCAATATTAAAAATAAAGTTTTATTGTTCATATATAGTATTTCTATCCAACTTGAGCTCTCTCATCTATAACAAAACAACTTAATGAAATATTTATTTGATAAAAGTTTGAATAATGTTATGCCTTCCTATGTTTTCTTATTAATATTTTATAAAGAAAATATTAAATAAAAAATTAATTATATTTTAATACACCAGAAATATTTAATACTTTTATCTATTAAAGTAAAAGGATTATATATACAAAAGATCTTGCAAAAAAATTTAGAATTATTCCATAAAATTGTATACAAAATTTTATCTTAAATTTATTGAAATAAATTCAATAAAATATTTTAATAAGATAATTGATACTCCACCGATATAAAAAAATATTTACTAATTAAAAATTACTCTAAATTATGTATATAAATTTTAAAATAATTATTATAAAAGTTAATATTTTAATTATATGAAAATTTATGATTGATGATATTGTAAAAATAACTTTTATTTTCAATATATTATAATTCAAGTCTTACTTTTGTAAATTCAAATAAATGAAAGAGTTTAAATTATGTACACTGTAAATATAAAACATTTTATTCAGAGATCCAATAATATTTGACGATTACGATTAATGATAAGATAAATTCATATCAAATATTTTTTTTTAATTCAACCCACAAGTATTTTTTATGAAAAAAAAAATCTAAAGTTATGTTTGGATTAAAGTTATAAAAATATTTTTGTGAATTTCAATGGAAAATTATGCATTTCAATGCAAAAAATGAGAAGGACAAATTGGTTGTTTACAGAGTAAGATAAATGTTAACTAATGTCCTAAGTTAGGACACTGATTAAGGAAGTAAAAAGGAAGATATTTTTATTGTGATATGATAAAATGTATCTTCTTATAATTTTAAAATGTGTTTTCATATTATTTCCAATGAAATATTTTCTTTTGTAATTTCTTCATCAGAATCCTTAGGACATGATTTGCAAGATCCTAAGAATAAAGGTGAGTAAACCTACTTTTAAACTCTTCCAATTTTAGCCCAAGATATGCATAACTCAAATTGAATGCATCTATTATAAAGTGGAAAAGTTATTGTTTCAAGTATTTAATCTACTTATATTAGAGCAATTAATAACATAGTGTTCTTCAATTTGTTATTTTAAGTAAGACAAATGTTAAGAAAACTAATTAAGAAAGTAAAAAGGAAAATATATTTATTAGAATGTAAAAGATGCATTTTCTTATATAATTTTAAAATATCGTCCCGTATGATTTTTCATTAAACTTTTTCTTCTGTAATTCTTTAACTAGTATCCTGACAAAACCTTAGAATAAAAATGAGTAAACTTACTTTTAAACTCTTTCCATTATAGCCCAAACATGCATTAACTCAAATTGAATATATTTATTATAAGTGGAAAAGTTCTTGTTTAAAGTATTTAACCCACCTACGTATATACTTAATACTTTAATTTTAAGGCTATTAGTTACTCCATACACTCTATTGATAAAAATGTCTGTAAATAAACCTCTAAAATGAATAGAAGTTCTTTGAATTTGAAGTATCAAGCACACCAAAATATACTATACTTGTTGATTTCTTTTTTGTTAGTTTTTCCCTCCCTCTCTGACAAACTCCACATGCTCCTGGAGAGAGGCCCAAGCAAGAGAACCACCCACGTTATTGTGTCTGCATGCAAGTGCTAGGAAATGACCACAGCAGATCTGCCTCATCTCTGACCCACGCATTCACACACCTCACTTCCCTCCTTTTTCTCAACCATTTATATATTTTAACAACTCTTATCTGTCTCATGCACTCAGATTTTGACACCCCAAATTCCACCCTCTCTCTAACGTAATGTAATTATAAAATAATTATTATTCATTTTTTTTATGATTAAAAATAATTATGTATAAATCATTCTTCATTTTAAATACATCATTAATATCTTTTCTTTTTCATTTTTTTTCTATTATATCATAAATTTTATTATATCTATATTTTTTTATCTTTTTTTTCTTTCTTTTTCTAAGTGTAAAATAGTATATAGTGTTTAATGTTTATCAAACACTTTCTTTATATTTATAAAAACAAAAGTTGTCATGATAGTTTTTTATTCTTCCGACCTAATTTTTTCAACACTTGCCTTGCCATCTTCATATATAGACCCCGTAACTCCTCTCTCACACACTCTTTAGCCTCCTCTATAGCTGTTTTGTTTCCTCTGCAAGAGAAAAAAGCGAAAAATTAAAGATAAAAAATAAAAATATTCCTCTGCTCTGTGCATCACCACCTTAAAGAAAGAAAAACATCTCTTCTTGGGTCTCTCAAATTTTTCTCTCTTCTCTGTGCATCATCACTTTGGAATTGCTTGGTTTCCACTTCTTTTTGTTCCTTCTTCTGCTTTTGCAGGAGATTGATATATAGATATATATAGATACATATATTCTCTCTTTCTCTAATATGTGAAAGCCCAACATCATCCAGTTTTATGCAATTTTTCTGCTTTTGTATCTCTTTGCTCCATTCAAGGTCATGGACGACATTCTCTTCTGTTTTCACATGCATACACATGTAATACATGTAATGTAACACACATACGCATGATGAAATTTGCATGACCAAGTCTAAAGCAAGTTCTGGTCAATGCACTAGTATTATCAAATTGTCATCTTCTTTAGCATCTTCTCTGACCCAGAAGGCCAATTTCTTCTTCTGAATCACCTTAACATATTTCAAATTCTTTCTACCCCCAAAAGAGAAGGTCTTTAATTTCTTCTACATTCTTTGTGAGAGGGAGAAATGGTGGTTAAATAACTGAGCCCTTGTGAACTCTGAAAAGTTAAAAAGGTATCAACCAAAAAAAATGTCTAAAAAGGTTTTGACATCAATGAAGGATGAAAATCCAGGTTTGCAGAAGCAAATTGGGTGCATCAGTGGGTTTTTTCAGCTGTTTGACCGCCACAGGTTCCTCACAGGCCAAAGCAATAGCAGCCACAATCAGAACATACCAACTAATAAAGGTAATCTGCAATAAATTTGTTATTGTTATGTTTGCATTTTGATGATGATTTGTTAAAAGAATTAAATTTAACTTGATACATTTATAAAAAAACGTGTGTGATGTTCATTATTCATAGATTTTTAAATGAACAGAACTAAGAGACAAATTTTGGTTGACATTAATAAAAAAGGACTAATTGACAAATTTTGATTGACATGCATCTTGAGTAAAATCGCTATCTTTCAACATTAATTGGACTGTCCCAAGCAACATACAATTTGTCAGGATGTAATGTCACATAGTTTTCTCTTTTTAGTTATTTTGTTTTCTTCAGCACTTTTTTTTTTTTTTTTTAAATTTTTGATGGAATGAGAATGGTGATAACTGGTAATTGGTAAAAGTTCTTTCACTGCATGTAGTTACAAGATAATACAAGACTTTTTATCAACTGGCTCTGGATTGAAGATCATAAAGAAACCATTTCCATTTTATGTGAAACCCTGAAAATTTTCATGATATGAACATTTCAATGGATTTTCTGATAATTTCCTCCTCCAGATGTTTGAATATTAAATGTTATAGAATGACAACTTTCATTCTTTAGCAGCGCCACTGATGCAGATATATATTTTTTATTCGAGTTTGTACCTTACCATTACCCTGTAATTATTTCATTTTCCTCATTTAATATACGATGAATGTTTGGTTGAAATAATTATGGAGAAATAACTATTTCTTTTTAATGCGTCTGAAGTAACCGGTAAAACAAATAATTTTACCAAATACAAACAAATTCAGACTTTATACATTCCCAGGTAGCACATGGTTCCACAGAAAAAATATTTATTATTATTATTATTATTATTATTATTATTATTACTATTATTATTATTATTGTTGTTGTTATTTACAACATTTTTAATTCAAGAAAGCATTACTGTAAATATGTACAACATTTCAGGTTCAGAATATTCCATAAAAAAACTCGAGATTCCTGATAATTTTGGTGACAAATAATGATACACCTTTATGCTCAAATCATCCTTGATAAATATAGATAAAGGTGTATTAAGCTAATAAATTATTATTGCTTCATTAAATAAATTATTAACACAACATTTTTTAATCATGTGTTAATCTATTAACTTATTACATCAAATTTAGATGAGATGTTATTTCTTTGAAGCTTTAACATGTGTAAACATGCCAATATATTTTTCAGAAAGAATTTAAGAAGAATGAACGGCTAGCTGAGGTTAGAGTTTTTACAAGATATTTCAAAGTACTTCCTACTAAAATTTCGTTCCTTTCTCAGGTGGAATCAGCAACCATATCAAAGAGGTGAATAATACAACTCATAAGGTAACGGTAAGATAACTGTATAAAAGTTTGAATCATTAGAGAAACCTTGGTAGAATTAGAAACAGTTAAGAATGCGAGTTGCTTGCAGGAAAATAATGTGCAGCTCGCAAGAGAGAATCAACAATTCTCCACAGAATCATCAGGAACTTCAGTGACTTCATCATCTCGTTCATCTAGCATGTCGTCCCTTGAGTTTAATAGAACAATTCAGATAGAGCCACCATCAATCAGTCAAATGAAAATTCCAGAAAACACTAATTCAGGAGCAACAATGAAGCAAGGCAACCAAGGCCACCAACCCCTTGATTTCTATGATATTGTCAAAGACTCAATGCATAGAGATGTTCATGCATTGTCAGTAAAAACTGTAGCTAAAGAGGAAAGGAAGGGCCGTATCTTGAAATACATCGACTCTCCAAGGCCTCTGGAGCCCTCAAAATCTGTCAATACAGGAGTTAAGGTTGCTTGGGATTCACCAAGACTCTCCTATGATGGGAGGGACACACAAGATACATTCAAATCTGCTACAACGCCCAAGGAACTCCCAAGGCTTTCCTTGGACAGCAGACAAGGATCTATCAAAAGATTCAATGAAGGAATGAAATCTCGCAACCTTTTGAAGGGTTCACAGAAAGGGTATGGTAGCTCCAGCACAATGCAGCTGCAAGAACCAGAAACTTCTAGAAAACCATCCAGCGTTGTAGCAAAGTTAATGGGACTAGAAGCCTTCCCAGACTGCACAGAAACTTGTGATACTCCACCACGGATCTCTAGCTGCAACACCAACAAAAATGAGACAATTGCAGGACCTAGCACAAATGATGAGTACAAGCAACACCAAAGTGCAGCATCATCCCAGAGAACAATCAAGGGGTCTAGCTTGCTTCATTTTAGGAGGGATGCTTCAATCCTGAATGTGACACCATATTCACGGTTTTCTCTAGAACCAATTCCATGGAGGCAACCTGAAGCGAGCCAAGGTTCTCAATTACAGGATTCCAAAAGTGAATCTTCAGCAAAAGCATCAAACCTGTCCATCTCTGTATATGGGGAAATTGAAAAGAGGATAGCAGATCTAGAGTTCAAAAATTCTGGAAAAGATCTCAGGGCCCTTAAACAGATTCTTGATGCAATGCAGAGATATAAAGAATCATTGGATATTCCAAGAGATCAGGTGTCTAATTCTCTATCTGACAGTAGGAGTAACAGCATTCTCAGTGAAAGCTCAATAGTAAAAAGCCCAAGAATACGGCAGAAGGACCCAACATTCACCGTGGTTGAGATGTCAAATTCAACCCAGGGTAGTAAGTCACCGATTTTCATCATGAAACCAGCAAAAGCTGCAAGAAAAACCAATAGTCCTGCTTCCACAGAAATGTCATTTCAGGGTAAATCAAGCCCGGGCAAGTTTAGCTCTGCTAACCGCGCAAATGGAATAATGGGTGACAAACTTGACAGGCAAACAGCAAAGGGTATAGGCCCAGCAATCAGACATGCCAAGGATTCCATCAGCCAACCCTTGCACTCAGTGGATAAGAGTAATAAGATGAGAACTTCAAAATTGATGCAATCCTCAAAAGTTCGTCAAGTAATCAATGGAGAAAATGCCACCAACTCCAGCAATACAGCGGAGGCCAAGAGCCCAAGACTACAAAAGAAGTTTGGTTTGGAGAGGCATTCTCCACCAACTAGCCCATCATCAGATTTGAGCAGTAACAGAAGACAACACAATAGGCAATCAGTGGAATTGTCCTCCTCAAGTACAACACCCAGACAAAAATTCAGTGAGGTCAGCAATCAAAGGAGGGATTTTAAGCATGAAGTTGACGTAGAAGTCATTCACATTGTTCATTCTGATAGGATCAATGGTAACTCCATCCAGCTAAAGGGCATGAACCAAAACGTAAGTATTTCTTCCTCTGATCATTGAATTCTTGCAACTAAATCACCTGGTTTAATTTTATTTTTTTTCATTGATCAGAATGCAGCAGAAGAGTTGAGCAAGGAAAGCTTTATGGCTGAGAAAACAATTACGGCAGAACAACCAAGCCCTGTGTCTGTTCTTGATGCTTCTTTCTGCAGAGAAGAACCACCTTCTCCAGTTAAAAAGAAATCAGATATGTCAAAAGATTTAGGTACGTAGCACACTTCATTTCTAAGCAACATAGATTGAATGTTAAATCAGTCTAAAATCAACTGTAAAATGAATCATCGCACCATATACACTTTTTTATGCCATTTAAAATAAAAATCCAGAAAGGAGGTTTTGTTATTGATTTTCTTCAAATTTATTGCAACAGATGATATTCTGAACACTTATGATAGTAGTGAGGAGAACTCAGAAAATCTTCAGCTTTCATCAAGCACTGCAAAAGCCAACTTCGGCAGTGAAATCACTGATACTGACTTGAGAACTCAAAAGTTGGTCGGAATTCTCCAACAAATTGACTACAATGATGAGAGATTCACCAATTTCAGAGATGATAAAGATCCTAACCATAAATATATATCAGAAATACTGTTAGCATCAGGGATGCTCAGCAGTCAAAGCTCTAGCCAGGTTTTTCATTCATCAAGTTACCCGATAAACCCAAATTTGTTCCTTGCACTGAAGCAAATCGAGACAAACAAGATGTGTTTCGATATTGAATGCAATGCCAAAAAGATTGCTGCACTGAATAGTCCTGAGCAAATGCAAAGAAAGCTAATATTTGATGTTGTTAATGACATTCTAGCTCAGAAAACAATACTGGAAAGTTCTACTCTGTTGTGCCAACCAAATCAGCCAGCAGGTAGAAAACTAAGAGGACAGCTGCTTTTGGATGAGATTTGCACAGAAATTGATAAGTTACAACATAAAAATACAAATGTCAACCTGGCTGATGAGGATGAGAATTTGACAAGTCTCTTGTGGGAAGAGTTGATGCACTGTCCCACAATTTACACAAACAGTTACAGTGAAATACCAAATGTCGTGTTGGATATTGAACGGTTGATCTTCAAAGATTTGATAACTGAAGTTGTGAGAAGTGAACTAGCTAACCATTCTGGTAAGCATTGCAGACAACTGCTGTTTTCCAAGTAGGACTTCTGGCCAATCAGTTTAACAAATAATTTTCAGCCTTAGTATGTCAACTATCTTTTCTACCTATAGTTATACTTTGAGGAGGGGGGAATAAGCTAATTAATTGACATTTTAAATTGTATTTCCTATTTAAACTTGTGAGCATTAGTGTCTACAGCCATATTTTTTGCATGTATTTATAGTGTATGTTGAAGAAATACATGCAGAAATGCAGATAAATGTATATATCAATAACATGATCTTTTTAAGTTCAATTACAGGTATCTTAAGTTCATCGGAATAATATCCCCTTTTATATATCTCTACAGCCATATTCATATTGTTGAATGTCATTTCAAGATATAGTTATTACTCATAAACCAGCTCATATGTTACTTGCTTTTAGCAAATATTCCCTCTCTTTTTTGTTAGGCTCAGCTCCTCCAGAGGTGCTTAAAGCCTCAATTCTTGATTTATTCCTTCCTTCTATTCAATACTTCTGGTAAATTTTCTATTAAAATAAAAAAAAAATCATTGTCTGGTCTCTTGCCAAGATTCGGGAAACATCTCAACTTTTAACCCTCATGAAGACATAAACAAAATGAAAAGAAAAAAAAAAAAAAAAGGAAGATACAAGTTCAGGACATGACATATTCTCTACATAACTAGGCTACATAGCAAGGTGATGGCTCCTTCCTTGCATCTCCCTCTCAATCTATGGACTTATATGGTTGTGCATGGATCAAAATTCAACACGAACCTGAGTATTATTCTTTTCACATTTGAAGTCAATACAATCCTAAGAAATGGCTAAAGCCATATAACTAATTCAAACTATTGACTATGAAGTTGCATGAAACACAAGTGGTGCTAAAATTGTGTCTCTACTAATGATGATAAAAATAGATTCAAGTTTTCGTATCATTGCATTCCCTCTGAAGATAGTTCATACATCCACTCTTTGATTTCTTCCAGTGAATAATCAGAGTGACTGCCACTATATTTAGAATTTCATGAAACGAAAATAGTCAGTTGGATAAATTTGAGATTTAACCATATAGGCATACTGATACTACAGCCAGTAAAGGTTTTTGCCTTCTCCTCAGTCATGTATTCAGCTTCAAAGGACAAACTTCAAGGGTATTTTTGGGAGTGAGGTTTTGGACAAAAAGAAAAGGTAGAGCAAATTTTACTTTTAAATTAAGAGAGTTATATAATATCTATGAAAACAAAGGATTAAGATATTACGTTTATACTAATATATCATTTTATTACTTTTATTTCTAAAAAATTATCAAATCAAATTAGAGAGTATTTATTAGAGAGATGGAAATTTACCTCCCTTTCCTTTCACACTTGCCAAAAACCCACTCCCAAACATACCCCAAATCTTCCCTTTCTTTTCCTTTTTTTAGCTATTCAGAATTTTGCTTATGAATGTCCACAGAAGTGGAAGTGGAAGCAGGAACAAGTTCATGGCAAACCTTGACTTCTCACAAACAAGTAGTATACATTGTAGAGAATTATAATAACGGAAATGGAAGACACATGAAATGAATAATTAAAGCAAGTATCTAAATGTTGAATTTCTGGTTACAAGCTTGCCATTTTACAAAGAGCAAATTGTTCTGATGTTATAATTTGCAATTAAGCTGCACCTTTAATGCCTTAGACACTAATTTATTGGCTTAATAAAGAGAGAATAACTGAAACAAAGACATTAAGAAGCAAGAGTTTGTCATGACTCATGTGCCATTCAGTGCCGAATGCATATGATTTGTGTGTACAAGGAAACAAAGAACATAATGCAAAAGCACAAGGCAGAGAGGGGGAGCAAAAATAGGTGTATTAGGTTGGCAATTTTTTTGATCAGATTAGGTTGGCAATTTATAATACATCTAATATCATCCCATTAATAATATTTTCCCTCTTTTTTACCATTTTCTTTATAATATCAACTACAATTATATCATATATTCAACTTACCGTCATAAATATTGCAGACAAACTTCAACAGAAAGAAGCACATACCTGAAAGATTGTTAAATTGGGAACATGCCTCTAAACGCCATAAGCATACAAGAACCTAGATTTCAATATCACAGGACTAGCTATCCTAACACTCATGAACAAGTACACAAACTCTATATGAAGCAATCTAACACATAATTGAACAACCTCATCTGAATTTCCCCAACATTGCTTCAGAATTTTCTCAGCTCTCATTTTCTTGTCATCCTTTCTCGTCTCCCATCCCCAAACCATGGAAAGATCCCAATCTTAAAGGCTTCTTACTACAAAATAGAAAGAAGTTGTCTGCACTTGAAATCAGAGTGTTTTTTTCGCAGCTTCAGTTGCTGAAGCAAATGTCTTTCCTTGGATCCAAGACTAAAAAGTTCTTTTAACAGCTTTTTGAGAATTTCTCTAATGAAAAAAGTTATATATTTTCAATAAAGAAGCTCTCAAAAGTACTTATACCTTGTATCTAAACAGATCCAAATGTCTTCTTCAAGATTTTTCCACAACAGGGTTTGCTGAAGCTGCATCATTGAATATCATAGCTGGAGAGAAGATAGAAGCCACTATCCTGAATTCGTAAAGTACTGCAAAAAGAAAAAAGAAGATAAAAAAAGTGTTTCTTTTCAGTTTTCACTGCAAAGATTAATTTTTCGCACGAAGTAGTTTCTAACGTATACATTAAGAACAACACGTTACGGGCAAATCCGAAACAAACTAGCCCAAAACCCTAACCCGTGTAAATTTAAATGTAAAACATAAATTAGTGAGTGATAAGTGATTTTTATATCACTTATTTGCTACTCTTGATTAGTAGTTTATTACCCTTTTTTGGTGTGTTCTTAATCTCTTTAGTGTTAATTAATAGTTTAGGCTTTTATATAGATTTTTATCTTTTATTAGTTAAAATTTCAAATTTACACCGTTTTTGTATTTTGGCCATAACTTTTGCTGCTAATGTCCGTTTGAGCTGATTTTTCTTTTGTTTTTTAGATAATTCAAATATCTACAACTTTCATGAAGAAATCAAGCTCAAATTCTGTCAAATAGATGGACGAAATTGGCCCTGAAATCTGCAGTGAAAATCTGGAATTTATTTAATAGATAGGGACAATTATGTCAT
>PYAF01004537.1:3511073-3553722 GCA_007407185.1 Glycine tomentella | reverse complement strand
TTTGTTTAATTGTTTCTCTGGTTAGTGGAAATTCCTGTTTTGGTGTAGGTTGTATTTCTGTTTTTGGTTCCTTTTATAGTTTGTTTTTATTGACTTTCTATTTTCTTTATGTATCTAGTTGCTATATTGTGTTTTATGTGTAGTGTTTGTGCAATTTATGATAATAGGGAAGGAAGGGATTAAATGCTAGATTTAGTATATAGGTTGATTTATCCAATGATCACTAATTATATCGGTTTAGAATGATCACTGTGCGATTGTAATTGTGAGCATGCCGTGTTTAATTGAATGCTAGGCGATCGTCTAGTAGGAAGGATATATTCTAACCGAATGCAGAGATTTCGATTTGTTTAGAATCAACCACATAGCTGTTATTATTTTATCCGATGATAGATATCCAAGGAATCTAAATTCTGAGTTGGCTACTCGTTTTTAAATTGTTAAATTACTTCTAACGTTATGTTGTTCTAATCTTTTTGAAATTGAACTCAAATCCCTCTTTTACATTCCTGTTAATTATGACAATGCAATGCCATCCAGGTTTGCTACTATACTATTGAATATATTTAGCCTGGTATTTGACTGAGTTCGACGACTCACGTCAAATTTGGCGCCGTTGCCGGGGAACTAGTTTTGTGTTGTTGATCTCTACTGAGAGAGATTAATATTCTACTGAAACTTAGATTCTGACTTGCACATAATATTTCTGTCATATAGCTTTGGTGCAATCTAAGTTGCTAATATATTAGACTTATTTTCATGCTTTATATATTGTATGCGAAAATGCCTATTTTGCTTGAGGTTGTATGACTAGAAGTAGTAACAATGAGCTTTTAGACTTTGACCCTTAAATAGATAGAACATTGCACGCTGCTAGAAGAGCAAATAGGCTAAGTCAAGTGAAAGGGGAAAAGAGGGACAAAAAAAAAAAGCAATTTTGCGGTGGAAGGAAAAGAGGGAAAGATTCAAAATTGAGAAAGGAAAGGGGAAAAATGAAAATACAAAATTTACCAGTGAATTGCATGTCTTAAATGAAGGTAATGCATATTGATCGGTGTTGAGGTTACAGAGTGTATAGCACAAGCACGGTAATTACATAAGTACATAACTGATCAGAGGGTCAAGTGAGAGAAGAAATGGTGAAGTTTAGGGTTAGGGTTAGCTTAAAAATGGTTCCTATGAACATGGACATTGTTCATCGTTGTCTCCGAGCAGAGACGGACAAATGAAACAAACTATGATGGGAGGTGGTTGCTCTGCTGCAGTTGCCGGTGGAATGAAACATATAATAATTAGTGTTTTAATGAAAAATAATAAATACAAGACCCTCTTTTTTTTAGTTTGTTTGTGCTTTTTTATAATATTGTTTTATGTTGTACTTTGTACAATTAATTATTTTCTTATTAAAATATTCTTAAATATTTTACCATAAATAATATAAATTAAAATATAAATTATATCTCTTATAAGACTTTTAGAGAAAAATAATAACACCACGCATTAATTAATCATGTAATAAGTAATTAAATTGAAAAAGAAAGTGAATGAATCCCTATAATTTTAAGGATTATTATTAAAAAAATAATATAAATTACTAAAAAATTTAATAATTAAATTAATTAAATTTCTTAAATAATATAAATTAAGTAAAAGAGCTTGTTTTTTAGGATTAAGATGTTGGTAAATTTTTCAAAGACTGAAGCAAAAGATGAAAAGAAGATACATTAGTAGTAATGATTCGGTTCAACCGAAGAGGAACCTCCTCCATCCAACAAAAATCCAAAAAAGAAAAAGCTAACGAGGCTAGGCAATGAGTTGCCAAGTCAGCACGAAGATCATGGTTTTTACTTCTTTGTACATTTTCATCAATTCTCAGTCCAATCGAAGGGACAAACCATATTGTTTGGAGCATAGGGCTTGTGACTAATGCATGCGACACTGTTTCTTCCGCCTCAACACCACTGAGAGGGCAACATATATAGGTCTACCTCAATCTTACACTTAACTCAGGTTTTTACCCATATATTTTTTGTAATAACATTCATTGATAACACTCCCAAAATGAAGATGTGCAATTTTAGACAGTTTTATAGATTTGACTTATAGTTTTTTTATATTAAATATGCATATTTAACTATATAAAAAGTTATTCAAGACATTCAAACATATATTAGTTGTAATTACATTGAGGAAGATTATTATATACTTCATTGTACATTACATTTTTAGTGGAATCTAATAATTTTCATCTCTGCTCAATAATAAGAATTTCCAATCCCTTTGGTAAAGTTACTCTTGATAATGCAACATATCGGTAGAGTTGATGATATTTATAAGTTGTGAAGGTAGTTTGGAATCATCTTCATTTTCCTATATGAATAAAAGGTTTGATATACTAAAATAAATATATATTTTCCTTTAAAATAAATATGTATACCAACATTGTAAAAATAAATTAAGCATATTACTTACATTTTTAGAAAAGGAGGTAAACTCACTTATCTTTAGTTATGCTAATTGTTCAGCAACTTCACCAAACAAAACATATATGGTTAAATATGTAGAATACCAAGCTCCAATCGAAACCTTCAATTTTTAAAAATATTTGAACATTTCTATATCATGTCATCGTTTTTAATAACAAAAAGATTATTTGAATATTTTTTGTCCTTGGGTAGTCCACATCCTTCTCACAAAATTCACAATTGAGTTTTGTAGTAGTATCAAATACTTTCCTTTTACTATAAGGGCCACTACAAACGAAATTGGTATATCCGACAGCCAAAATTCGTAGCTAAATTCTTAAATCTGTTGATAACTCAAAATTTTGACAGATACAAATCTTTTGGTGAAATGGTCGTAGGAAAATTTAGACGAAATTTTGGTGTACGTTGGTATTTTCCCACGGATCTATCTGTAATTTCCAACAGCAAAATCCGTCGGTAATTTATCTGTGAGAGATTACCAACGAAGTTTCCCATAGCAAATTTTGTTGGTAACTTATTTTCAATAATTCTTTATTTAATTTTTATTATTTAACATCGATTATTTAGGAATATATTTTGTTAATTTATATTATGTAATGTTAATATTAAAATTAACACATATATGTAATTAATGAAATACTCAAATTCATAAATCCAAAACAAATGTTAAAACAAATTGGCTTAAATTCAAAATAAATCTAAAATGAAAGTACAATGTCTAATATGTCAATAGTAATTTTGTGTTACTAAGTTAGTAATCAAAATAGTCATTGGCAGAGTGCCTCTGCTCGTCATCGTGTTGTTGTTGCTAGTCATCTGGTTGTTGGTCATTGTGTTGTTGTTGTTGGTCATGTGGTTGGTCATTGCCTTGTTGTTGTTGCTGGTCCTGCTGCTACTTCTCATGTAGTTGATATTGATGAAAAATGCTCCACGCTTCAGGAGGTAGGAACTGAAGTACAACTGATTGACATACACGTATCTCCTCCTTTGATTGACGAAGTTCTTCCCTTAGTCAATTAATCTTCGCTAAATCTTGAGCGTGACTGGAAGAAGCAGGAATATGTTGCATGAGCATGTCATCTCCACATTTATGACTATGAACAAGATCTCCAGTACCATAAAGGCGTCCCTTATGGTTTGGTATCGCAATTGCAACCCAACACCGAGTCCTAAGTCTTTGTTCTTTAGCAGGGTCTAAAGGAGTCATTTTTGATTTACCAACACTTGATGCAACATCAGACCTAGTTTAAGATAGCCTAGCCTCAAATTGTTCATGTGATTCACAAACAGACATTATTTACTAAATATAATAAACATTCTTAAAAATAAAATAGCATGCAAGATAATGGTCTCACATGTGTCTGCCTAGATCTATCATCGAAAAATTGACCAGTATCCTTTTGTAATGTGTTTGCTGGAAAAAATTCATCAACGTATGCAAATCGACCAAGCTCCTCGAACTATTTACAATTATTATAAAATAAATTAAAAATTAAATAAATAATGAAACAAGTACAAAAAGTTACTAAGAATTGTAATTTTAAGATGATCTTACCAAGCGAATGGCATGATCCTGCAAGCTAATAGAACCACATGACACTCACCCTTTTCATATGCCCGATTATTTTTGGCTTGTTGACACTTGGAACGATACTTAGGTGCATTCCAATGTGATAACAAATCGTTTCACACACGATCTCCAATCCAATATGGCCTTTTATTTTCATTTATAGCATCCATAAACATCTTAGAAAGTTTGTGAGAGGCTTTCGAGTTAAAAGCTTTTTTAATTTCATGTTCTTCCTCCAATCTCCATACCAATTTTCTCTAAAGCATCAAAAAGTTATGAAATGACATACAGTTAGCAAAATACCAATTTTACGAAATTAAATGAAACAAAATCAGCATTACTTATTATTGATTTTCGAGCACAAATGAAGGATATTAAATATAGAGCACAAATGAATGCAATATTTTTTCTTCCCACAGAAAAAGCATTACTCAATTTAGAAATTAAAAAAAAATACTAAATGATGAGGTGAATAAGTAACCTTAAAACATTGGAAAAAGAGTTATTGATGATCTTCTGGAATTGTTCCCAATTTTGGTCATGGGTTAACAAATTGTTGTCTAATGGACAATGTGATAGCCTTTGCCGCAACATTGGATGAATGAAACCTTAATAGAAAATAATGCATGAAAAATTAAAAGATAAAATGATGTATGATATATAATGATAATTATTTAATTTTTTAATACTTACGCTCCATTGATCAGTGTAATCGTAGGACGACCATTGAGGGGGGAGGGGTCTTCCATGGCCAAATTTAGAACGTCTTCATTAGTAGGCATGTTCCCTACAGCGAGGGATGGGGATGGTGTGGATGTAGGCACCGGGGACGGTCCAGCTGCATTAATTGGATATGGAAATGATATACCTTCAGTCGGAGATGGAGATGGAGATGGTGTAGAACAACATCCGAAGATCTAATTCACATAAATACAGTAGACGAGGATGATGTAGATGATGGAAGACTATCTCTAGGTGGTAGTAGTTTAACCATATATCATTTTTTCTTCCCACTTGTCCTTTTCCCATTATTGTCATGTGACGGGGGTCGGGGAGGATCAACACCACCTGATAACACACACACACACACATACACACACACACACACACACATATATATATATATATAATTTTACAAGTAATGAATCAAATAGTATGCGATGAATTGAAATTAGATAAGTAACATAATTCCCTTTCACAAAAAAAACAAAATACACTAATAAAAGTGTTCCTCCATTACAACAAAACAAAGATGATACTAATACGGAAAATAAATGTTTAACATGTCACTAATTACTTTCTACACTTCCCTCTCTGATCTAAAAGACATAGGTAAAGTATTAGCTTTTTCATCCAAAGAGTCTTCAACTCTTTCTAAATCTAAAGAGTCTTAAACTCTCTCAGCATCCATAAAGTCTTCTAAATCTAAAGAGTCTTCAACTCTCTAAGCATCCATAGAGTCTTCTTAATCTAAAAAGTATTCAACTCTTTAAATCTAAAGAGTCTTCAACTCTCTCAGCATCCATAGAGTCTTCTAAATCTAAAGAGTCCTCAACTCTCTCACCATCCATAGAGTCTTCTAAATCTAAAGAGTCTTCAACTATCTTAGCATCCATAGAGTCTTCAACTATCTCTGAATCTAAAGAGTCTTTGACCCTCTCCTCATCCATAGAGTCTTCAAGTCTCTCTAAATCTAAAGAGTCTTTAACTCTCTCAGCATCCATACTGTAACGACCCGTATGCATCCAGTTCATTATCATTAACTTATGGTTGTTAAGCGTAACAATTATCGTAGATAATTAAAATGGAAGCAATAAACAAAATGACATCATCACACGTCATTAACAACACCCAAAGTACATCATATATGGTGAATACTTATAATATACAAAGTATATTTATCAAAACTGTACATATTTCTCTTAGGTACAAAACATAGGCATAAAACAAAAATAGAGCCAACATGCTCTTCACTCTGTGCCTAGGGTTCCTTCAGAACTATATCCCTCTACTCGGGCCTCTTGCCCTGGGATCTATCAGCCGCTCCCTGAGCATCACCTGCAAAAAAATGATCCCCAACAGGGGTGAGATAACAATCTCTGTAAACTCAGGGTCCTTGGAGGTCTTTCTTCCCCCTGGTTCACTTCCATGGCATATAATATCAAAATTGGCATCACACACACAATCCAGCCATCACGACTCCCATAAAACATATCACATTATATCATAACACAAGTGTAACAATATAATAGATATGTGCATATCACATGGTCTGAGAGAGATCATCCACCCAGTGGTACAATCCTCCAGGACTTCATCCAATACCTAAGGAAGATCATCTGAATAGATACATTCCCTTAGGACTTAATTCAATGCCTAAGGAAGATCATCTGAACAGGTACATTCCCTTAAGACCTCATTGGATACCTATGGCAATTCCGAGGGAAGATCATCTGTGACAGGTACATTTCCAGCGGAAATCCATAGTACTCTATTCTACTGGCCAGAGAAAACTCATCAATCAACAACACATCATCACAGTGTATATCATATACATGTTCTCAATAAAACAATAACACATAATTTCAATACACATGACATACAATAACCATCACCCCCCTCGGGTGTGGTGGAACACAAGCAAGGGAAACACTCCCAAGAACAAAGAGCTTACCTACTCTCAGCGCTACACCGGATCTCCTGGCTTCGTGGTCACAACCACCAGCAATATCACTATCACGCCCTACACAAGGCATAAAACAATCAATCAATAACGGTCCTCAGCCGTTAGAATGAAAGGAAACGCTATTCTTTTCCATTAAAACCTCATGCTCTCTATCTTAGGGTTAACAGAGCTAACCACCTTATAGGTGATTCACAGACCCTCAATAGGATCTATCTTAGTCCAACCAAGATCTTAGAGTCCCCCTAAACTCTGCATAAGTTCAATTCAAAGCATTCTATTGCTTAACCATTCTATATTTCAAGGATAAACAAGTTGCTCAAAACAACAAATCCAACATGTTTTCACCGTTTATTAAGCCTCCTGAGCAACTAGTGTAACAGCACCTAAGCTCATATCTATCATAATACCTTCCATTTCATCAACATTCTTCCTACTCATACATATCTCAGAGTCTAAACCAAACTTCATCAAAAGTTATGATTCAAAGCTTAGTATTCATCAGAACAACCCCCTGAACATACTTTTCTAAAGAATCCAAGCCTAATTCCAGCCCTAACACAATTGGGTTACTATTCACCCCAAGAACCATTTCAGAAATCAATCGGTAAAACTCGACTTTCTTACCTCTAAACTGTCGAGGAAGGCTGGAGGATCACTTCTCTAAGCTCTGGTGTCCTTGAATCGCCTTCTTTCTCCTCCAAAACTCAGTTTTACAAAGTCCTCTAGAGAACAGGATTTCTCCGATTGATGGTTCTCTCGAAGAATTGAAGCTGGAATCTAGCTCATAGAGGGGTTCTAATCAACTTTCTAGTTGGGTGGGAAGTGTTTAGATGAAGTATGGAGAAGATATGAAGCTTTTCTAAGTCATCAATGGCTGTTCTAGGTCAGAGGAAGGAGAAGGAAGAGTTTCTCTCTCAACAAAATGTGAAAATGGCCTTTTATAGCCCCCAGCCGAGTTCCCACGCTAATAGTGCCACACCCCATGCTAATCGCACCACTAATTCCAAAGAAAAGGCTTCTTGGAGCATTTTGGCGCTAATCGCGCTAGATATTCGAATCTGGGGGTCTCCAGGGCTATTCTGGCGCTAACCGCGCCATAACTGGCGCTAATCGCGCCACATGGTCGAGTCCTGGTGCTAACGGCGCCGCTCCCACGCTACTGGCGCCGATCCCACGCTAACGGCGCCACTCCCACGCTGTTAGCATGAGATTTTTTGTTTTTTTAGAAACCTAGGTTATTATACATACAATCTTTAATTATCTTTTGTTTCCAAAAAGGATCATTATACATTTTTGTATAATACAAATTAAGCAAATGAATTAGCTTGGAAATGCTATAAATAACCATCAACATTTAACAAAATAATTTCTACGCTCAATCTGAAATATTGGACGTAAACTATATAGATTGAATCTGAAAGGTATAGATTGATCATTACAGTCATTACAAAACATTTAGGCATGCATATGATCAACAAATAATTTAGGACATGTAAATCGTCAAGGGAAGTAGCCTATTGATCGTATATAAATTGTCATTACAAAATTTCTTTTCTAAATTAAACACTTGAGAATATTCATAGCAAATATTTTCAGTATGATAGAAGTCAAGACTATGTAGAAAATGAACATCCATGTCTAATCCTCTTTAGAATTGTAAAACTTCAAAGTCATCTTCTAATTCTCCTTCATTGTCATCTTCAAAATTATTTGATTCTCCATTCAAATTATTTGATTGTCCTTCATTTGTCAACAGATTAGCAGGGTCCACTTCTTCAACACCTCCTCTTAAATCTTGCAATCCGGAAATACTTTCAACTTCAATGACTTCGTTGACATGTGCATTTCCTCTATTTGGTAAGGCACATCGTCTGCTACATTATTGAATTCTATGTAACCCTTTGGCTTTGTTTTAATTGCAACACACCAACCACGCTTGTCCCTTCTTATTGTTGGATACGACACATAATACACTTGCCTTACATTATGTGCATTGATGAATGGGTCAAACAAATCATATCTTTTATCCATTCGAATTTCCACAGTGCTGTTTTTTGGATCCACACTTGTTCTTTTACTTGTTAGATCAAACCCGTCACAATAAAATAAAACTACTCGCTTAGGATAGCTTGTAGTATTACACTCTAGCTCATACATATGTTGAATGATCTCATAAAAATCATTTACTTCTCCTTCTCTAAGGCCCTTTACGTGAACCCCACTATTTATCGTTTTCTTTCCCTCAATTCATGCTGGAGTGTGGAATTTGTACCCATTGACATATTATGTGTGTCATTCTTTAACGTAACTCATAGGACCATATGATAAATCCTTTAAGTTAAGTTTTACTCAGAAAAATATACCTGTAAAAAAAGTTATAAAAAATGTTACATTTATTGTAATTTTTCTTTTTATGAATAGAAGTTTCTTACTTATGTGAGAAGGGAATAGTAGGAATAGTATTGTAAATTGTAAATCTATGAGAAGGGAATTTTTATAAATGGCCTATGTGCCTTTGTGGTATTTATAAACTTCACGTAGTGAAGAGTTATTATATGAGTGTTTTATTTTATTATTTTTTATGATTTTTTTTATTATTAGGGGAATACAGACACTTCGTATCTCTTTAAATTTTTTAATAAAAAATAAAAATTAAATACAGTTAATAAAAAAAGTTATTATTTAAAAAATTTAATGAATAAAAAAACTAATAATATAAAAGTAACGAGAGTTAATGTAATGTAAATTTGAAGAAAAATTTGAAAGTTAAAAAGTGGTTTAAGGGTAAAATTATTAAAATGAAATGTGTACACGAGATAATTTTTATCATTAATGGTTATAAATTATTTTGTTATTATTATTATTATTATTGTTTGAATTATCGGTGCATTAAAGCAATTTTCATATTAATTTATCAATCATAACTTGACCGTTCCTAAATAATTTTAGTTAATATATTAATCACAAAACGTGATTCATTTTTTTATTTATAAAAATTAAACATAATAAAATTTATAACATTCACATACTCTATTCAATCAACTAAATTATACCAACAATTCATGAGAGATAATTGGATGACAATATCTCTTGACGGATTTTTGACCGAATGGGGGAAAAAAAAATTAATTACCATTTGGGAGTAATTTTTAAAAAAATTATCAAATGATGGTAAGTCGTAATAGGTGGTATGACTTCTATTTCAAAAGTAATAAACACACGTTATGATTTCTAACTTTTTTTTTATTGAAGTTGTAAGTATATTTATGACTTCTTATGGATTCTTTTATTTTTATTTTTTTGCTTTTTTTTACAACTTCTACCTTTTTTTTGTACTTTTTTTATGATATTTTCTTTTTTTTGTCTACTATTTTTGCCTTTTTTTTTTGCTTTTTTTAAGTCGTAATTTAATTATTTAAAATGTAAATAATTTTAATTTTTGTAATTTTATTTAATATTTTGTATATATTTTTTATATTATATTATTTAATATTTAGTAATTTATGTTATAAATAATTTTTTATATTTATTTATTTAATTAATTTTCTATACTTTTTTTAGTGATGCTAAGATTTATATTTCAAAAGACTTATTCTTAGATGAAAATATTTTGTTATTAATATTAACTTATAATATATCAAATCAAGATTTTTTAATTTATGTTTTTGTTAATTATTTTTTACAATTATCATTATCTTAATTAAGCATTTTTCATAGTAATATTAATTAATTTTGTTAACAACTATTTTAGTATTAACTATATATTTTATTTAAGTAATAAAAGTAATTAACATGTCTTTCATTAAAAATGTAATTAATATGAAATGAACATTACAAAGTAAATAAAAGTAAAAATAATATTAGTAATTATTTTTCTTATATGAACAGATCCTTCAATTCTACATATTTTTTGGCCTAAAAGATATAGAAAATTATTAAAATGAAATGTGTACACGAGATCATTTTTATCATTAATAGTTATAAATTATTTTGTTATTATTATTATTGTTTGAATTATCGGTGCATTAAAGCAATTTTCATATTAATTTATCAATCATATAAACGAGAAGATGTAATAGCATTAAATGACAAGTAAAAAGAAATAACGAGGTTATGTCACTACAAAAAGAAAACCATTTACTAACGGTTTATCATGAGACTTGTTCATTATTGGTTTGAATTTTTAACAATAAAATTTAAATTATTAATACACTACTAGACATTACATATGTGACTTTTAAAAATACTTTTTTTTTTATCTAACATTTAGCAAAAATGTTGCTAATTTTTTAATACTATTTAAAAAATATTGTCAAATATAAATAAATATTATTAATATATTTTTAACATATCAAATGTTGACATGAATTATGGATAAAATATCACATAAATATATTACTAACATTTATTCATATTTTGTGATATTTTTTAAATATTGTCAAAAACTTTTAATAACATTTTTACCAAATATTAAAAAATATATTACTAAAGATCACATTTATAATGACATAAATATATATATTTTTTTTAAAGTATAAACACCATAGGTTAAAGGACAGATCCAACAACCCTGTAACGGGAGGGGTTGGAAAATCTTTTTTCTTCCTTTATAATTGTTTAGATGTCTAATTTTTAATAAATAATAATTTTAATTTATTTTACTATTTTTACACATAAAATTAAAAATAATTTTTATATTAAATGATGATAACATTAACGGTTATTATATATAGCAACAAACACATAATTAGTTTTACACAATTTTACATTTGTTATTACTTTAATCATTGGAATAAAACAACTAGCATAATTAATTTTACACAATTTTAAAATAATTAACATTATTATAATATCATCTTACAAAATTAATTTTATTCTAATTAACTTAAAAATATATATAAATATAGATGAAAAATTCTAAAAATGGGAGCTCGAATCCCTGCTCGTTCCCTCTAAATCTGTTTTTGCATAGGTTATTCTGAAAAAACACCGTACCATAGGTTTATACTAATAATATATATATATATATATATATATCATTATAATAGATATTACTGTCTGTATTTATAGATTCATAATATTTATATTAATAGTTTAATTATTGTCACAAAGAAATTATGCTAACAGATTAAACAAATTATCATCAGTAAATGAAATTCTTTGTTGTGGTGGAGTATTTAGTGTAAGTGAAAAGTGAATTACGTAATTTAATTAATATATCTTAGAGGAAGAATTTTATTCATCTAACAAGTAATAATAGATTATCAACAAATGATAAACCGTGGAATGAAACTCAAGTCACCCTCCAAGAGGGGGTAATAATTGATGATGAAGGTCTTCTAACATCAAAACATCACGATCAAAAAGGTATTATCTATATATAGACTAGAACCTAATTGAGTGTATTATACATAATATATATAACCTAATAATTAAATATCATAATCGAATGAAACCAAAAATGAGAAGAAAAAAGTTAGTTGATTTCCATTAACCTTGGTGGAAGAAAATAAGCACACGATCTGTTTAAATTAATTAACATACGTGAAGTGAAATACTTCTGTGCTTTTCATCCTCTTTTTAACTGTCTCCTAATTGATATTTTAAAGGGCTAGCTTATATATTGGCATACTATGCTTTATTCAGAGACTATAACGTGTAGCACTTCGAACTTCTACTCCTTATTTCTTTAAAGCAAGTAAATATCTTTTATTTTGTTTTTTTTTATAAAAAAAAAAAAAAAAAACCTCTTCGAATTTCATTCCCATGGCCAATAGTTTAATTTTAGGAGTAATTCTAGCTTCAGCACATCAATTATTTACAGACATAACCAATAAAAAAGTAATGATAACTTAAAATAATTAAAAAATTGTTTTGTATAGTAATATTATTGATTTTATAATAAACTAGTTTAAAAATTATATCTAGATTAAGTTATAATTGGTTGACAGTAGTCAAATCTTTACAATGCATGAAAACTGATTAAACTCTAATCAAATTTGCATCAAAATTAATCTGTGGTGGAATCATTTTGAAGTTATTCTAATTAAACCTTTGATTGATCCAGTGTTAGTAAAGTGTTGTGCTGACACAAAAATTGTTTTAGATTTAGATAATGTTAGGGATTGCCACATTCTTGATAGATGAATTCATGACCAATTAATGCATTTTAGTAATTATATTAGGATATTCTAATAGTGTAAATATCTTATATTCACATTCATTATTATTTTTCTTTAAATTTCCTTTTTAGCTTATTACATAATTTTGCATGTTAATTATATATCTACGTTTCCTTTTTATCTCTTATAAGTATCTATTTGCATTTAGGTTTTTATGCATCATTTTTTATGTGCTGGTGAGTGTACATGAGGGAGAAATCAGAGATACCTTTTTTTTTCCATGTTTCATCTCATGCATGGAATATATACAAACACAATTAAAGAATAAAACACGAATTCTTTAATAAAAAAGTAATTAATAACTAACACATAGTATATAACATAGGACTCTGAGAAGTCCTGTCTCATTCAAACACATAAGATGTTTAATTAACCAAAACAAAAACAAATCCAAAACGCACTATCAAAATGATAATATTATTATTCCACATTCCAACCATTCTCAATGCATAGAAGAGAGTGTGAACTTATCTGAGCATGCGTTCTCTTTAGTGTAGCAATCACATCATCACTTCAGGAAAAAGCTCTTACCCTTGAAAAGAAAGCCATTCTTTTGTAGACCTTTGCATGGCATATCCATATAGATCAAACTGAATGGAAAATCATAAAACCAAACATAACTTTCACAAAAACGGAATGTTTATTCAAACCCCAAAACGTTGAATATTATGTCTTGCAACTAATAAACTTCCCACACAGCCCTCATGATATCAATCCATGCATAATTTGTGAGGAGAAGAAGAATCTTGACAACTTTATTTTGCTCTATTTGTGCATCACTTGGAAGGGAAATCCTGATCTTTTTGGGAATGGCTTTCACTGCTATTAGGAGAATGGAAAAGTTTAGGCCTAATTCGCAAGCTGAATGGTACTTTCCCGGAATGGCTCATGAGTTGCTGTGATGATGGATGGTTGAGAGAATTTGCCAAGAGATTTTGATGAGAACTTGAACTCAGCATTTGATAGTGGTTGATTTGTCTTGCATTCATCTCCATTGCTGCAAAATGGGAAGAAGGAAAATATGGCTGTGTTGTTGCTCCCGGAGGAGGAGGACACACCAAAATCTGAGAAGTAGTAGTAGTACTGGTACTATTCCCAGTTGATAGAGCCAATGTTGATGGAAATGGAACCACATCGATGCTGTGTACATCTGTTTGGTTAACAAATCCATGATTTTGCCATTGAACATTAGCATCAGAAGCTGAAGAATTAGGCTCCCATTGGTAACCAAGTGATGGCATAGTGTTCATCAAACCCAAAAAAGAAGTATCGTTAGGTCTTGTTGGCAACAGATTATTTGGCAAAACAAATGCACCACCATGACAATTATTATTGTTTCCTTGTTTATCACCATTACTATTATTATGATTATTATCATCATCGTCATCTCCTTCATTTCTATTCATCCAATTTGCCCTATCATGATCACTCACCATTATTTCTCCTGGCTTTGGTTTCCATAATAAAGTGTTTTGGCCTGAACCTTCACGAGAGGTGCTAACTTCATTACAAGAAACAAGAGAGGGATAACCAAGGGTGAATTTACCTGGAGGAATTGGAAGTGGTGGCAATTCATCAATTTCATGTTTTGCTGCGTTGAGCAACCAATCAACAACCTTGCTTGGTTGGTTGAGTCCAAGCCTATCTTGGAGATCATAGAGGTGAATTGCTGTAGGGACCGAAAGCCTCACTCTTCTATCTCTTAGTCCTCTTATTGTGCATACCTTGCTATGCCTGTCTTTTCCTCCAAAGGCTCTTGATACTCGAACAATCCTTGGATCTTTCAGTTTTAGCCATTGTGATGACGATGAGCTCGATGGAGCCTTTGCCTGCTTATGATCATTTGAAGAAAGACCTTCTTGTTTTAGTGGAAAATCAGCTTCTTTCGTGCTGTTGATCATTGTAGTATTTCTTTCATTGTTGTTGTTGGTTTTTCTTCATGGAAATTCTCTTCCACCTTCAACAATGAAACTCCTAATTGTGAATTTGCTGCATGTCACTCCTATCTGGTATCTGCTTCAGAAAACTACGAAATTAAGATTGAGAAAAATAATAGATGGAAATTGAAATTAGACTGCTTCTTCATGACAATTATTGAAAAATCAGGCTAGATGAGGTTATGAGGTACATATCAATTCAGATCAAAGTATCCTTTCTTAAAGAAATATTTAACTTAACTGAAGATGGTATGTTAACTTCATGAAGAAAAAAGTGAATAATCCTATTAACATGTCTAAGAATATCAAATTTTTACTGTAATTCATAACTGATTTCATTATCAAAGTGTTGAAATTATTCATTGGGTTTTTCTTTAAAACAAAATAAGATTTTCAATTTAGAAGAACGAAATCCATCTTAATTAAATATAACAATCTAAGTCAGAATTTCTCATATGGATCAATATGAGAAGAACACATGACAAAGAGATATCTTACTGGCAGCAACTGTTAGACATAATATATCATATTCTATTGTGATTTTGAGGGGATTAGAGAGGCTAAAACAATTAACGAAGAAAAAAAAACTAAGAATAACAAATGCAAATAAGCAATAACTCTTGAATCATCGTTAAAATGTTTGTCGCAAAATGTAGTTCAAGTAAAAGAAAGGCCAGGCAAAGACTAAGTCAAAGCAATTAGTGGGGTGCAAACACTACTATGTGATTGTTCAACGCAAACACAGTATTAGAACATGTTTCACATCGAAAACGTGCATAATTGAAGACGCTTAGATATAAACCCTAGATGTAGATGATAGATATGTAGCAAAAACACACCCGAATACCTACCACTGTTTGATATATGTCATTGCAAATTATAGTGGAGAAGGTCGAATTGTGCACCTTCTTACTTTTGATGCCAATCTGGAACAACTATTTATCAAGGTTTCAAATTTGGGTTTTGGAAATTTGATTGCATATAGAATAAATTGGTGAATAAGTGGAGTCCGCAGCTTGGAGAAAAGGAAGATGCCGGAATGGAACCGACCACGCCCCACTGAAAGATAAAGCAATGGCACATAGGTGGACACGTGAGATATTACCCTATTGGTCAAATAAATTTGGAATTCTACATCTTATCATTTTATGGTCAGGCATGATGGACAATGATTTCATCATTGATGATGGTAGTTAGGAGGGGCTTACGGTATTTCTTGCTCTTCGGTCTTAAATTTGGATAAGAATAAAATATATAATTAAGTTGCTCTTCTTCTTTTTGTGTGTGGTTTGTATAAAAGTAATTATCTATGCTAAAGGGAGAGATTCATAAGATTGTAAATGTCAAAGAAAAAAGTGTAAGAAAAATGTTTGATGATGGGAAATTAAGTTGTTTCTCTCACAACAAAGGAACAAAATTAATAACCTCAATGGACCATTTGTTACACGCTTCAAAAAGCGGCTAGTCACACTTTATCGACAACTACAAAAGATTTGATTACTGAAACGCATCACATGGGGGGCCATAGAAGCAAGACAAAATAGCATCAAAGAAAAATGTCGTTCTTATTAACAGCAAACTTATAAATTAAATACATAAAATTTCCTTTTAAAAAAAAAAAGCCTTATAAATTGCTGCATGCTTTCTATTTATTACTACACTCTCTGAGATATTTTCTAAATGTTTTTAGGTAAACATTGATCTTGAAAAACTTTTAAAAGAAATGAATGTTAAAAAATGTTAAGTTATAACTATATCTCTATTAGTATAATTTTTTTAATAGTGAAAATTAAATTGTTAGTTTATATACTACAATATGATGTACTACATATATATACTAATAAAAAGATGTATTTATCAATGATATATATCACTGAAATTATTACATTAATTTTGACTAGACAGGGTTATATCAACAAAAGCAAATCTAATTAACATCTATCTATTAATACACGAAAAGTTTGATTTTTTTTCTTAATACTATTTTAGGAAAACTAAATTTCCACATTTTACAAATTCTTCCTCACATACCCTTTGGAATGAGACAATGAAAAGATAAAAGGAAGTGAACGGAATAAGAGATAAAAGAAAATGGAGAGAGAGAGAGAGAGAGAGAGAGAGAGAGAACAAAAATACGGGAAGGCATCACATGGAGAGGAAACAGAAGAAACCCACTTTAGATAAGTCATTTTAGCTAGTAAGATTCAAAAGTTGTGGTGTCTAGTCCGAGAGAATTGTCATGTCTTTGTGTATGATAACTACTTCGGACAATGTAAAGCTACATATATAGGTGAGGGACCAACATATGATGTTATCTTTTACGACACTCACTTAGGACCACACAATACTATTGCAGAGATATATGCATGGGGGGCAACTTGTGATAATTTTTAACTTAGAAGCTAACATCTGACACCCACACAAGTGGATTAACTAATAGCATGCCTTTCTTCAAAAGAAAGTGATCAATTAATGAGAAGATACAGAAACGTACGCGAGTTTTCTTCTCTTCTTCATTTGTCAAAGACAATTTGGAATTGGTTTAGTGATCTTCACCAATGCAAGGAACTGGAGGAGGTAGATATATACCAACTTCCAAACCCTAAAATCCCCACGAGCGTAAATGGAGAAAATTTTCACTTTCTTTTTTCCTTCATTTATTCTAAAACATGGACAAACCCTGAAACATTCAGAAAATGAGAACTGACCTCTTCACGTTTATATAATTTTTTTTAATCAAACTCAATTATTGGTTTAAGAGAGAAAGAAAGAGAATTTAAGGAGTCATAGAATACCGCATACACCAAACCAGATCTTTGGTAATTGTTTTTTTGTTACTGCAGATCTTTGTTAATATTGTTAATTTTCTCGATTTTGTATATTATAAAAAATAAATAATATAAATCATGCATTAATTCTGTTGCTTCAATTCCACATCAAAAATACACATGACATGAAAAACCCTAAGACATGTTTGATTTCCTATTACATGGTCAATTCGGCAAGAGCTGGATGCACTAACAAACCAAAAACTCTAAATAACTATATATCAGCCAAAGAATTGCAGATATAGAAACTTCAGTATCTACTTATAGCATGTTTCAAGAACTTTGAGACAAGAAGAATCACATTTAAGATGGGAAAGTGATAACTATTAGTTTTTAAAAATCACATCCAAAATGTAAAGCCAAACAGACTAGTAATATTTTAAAATTGGATCGGTAATTATTGAATTGATTAAAGTATTGGTATACGATTTATTAGTTTAATTGTAGTTGAATTTTAATTAATTAAACCGGTAACAATTAAACTTATATATTTAATATTATATTAAATTTTAAGTAATAAAATAATATAAAATTATTAAAATTAAAATATAAAAATTGATCGATCAACTACTATAAATGATTAAATTACGTATTTAATAAGATAAAAACTAATAATAATTGGAAAACTAATTTGTACTTATAAATGATCTTTAAATGTGTTTTTATATATTTTTAAAATATTTTTATGAAAATAAAAATAAATTAAAAAGTTTAAAAATGAAAAAATGAAGAAAAAAATTACTGGTTTAAACCTGTTTTTTGCACTGTATTCTTGTTCCCGTCCTTCACCGATTTTAGATTGGTTTGACGGGTTCTCATAGTTTGAGATTAACCGATTTTTTAAAGTTAATAAACTAGTTACTAGACTTATTTCCTGTCAAATTGGCTGATGCAATCCGATTTTTAAAACAGTTCTAGTCAACATTAACAGAAGATATATTAGCATTTCATCATTGAAGGCTAGCTAAATGTTTTGTCTCTTTTTTGTTTTCATAAAAAAAAACTATGGGTAAATATGTTGGTAAATAATAATAATAATAATAATAATAATAATAATAATAATAATATATTAATCATTTCTTATGGAGTCGTGAAAGATGTTCAAAAAATAAATAAATTAAGTGCAATGATCTACTCATCTAGCTACTACTGAAGTGAGCGAAAAAAGGCCATCCAGTTCTACAGTACAATATGCTATATCTACTTTATTAACGATAAATAAATTAAACATAAAAAAATTAAGGAGGATAAGAAGTTTAAGAGTGGAAAAGGGAATCTAAGGAGAAGGAAGAAGAAGAAGCAAGACAAAAACCAAGTTCTTCGCCTACTCCTTTCTTAAAAGGAGAAAGTAAAAGATTATTCATTTAACTGTTGGAGATGTTCCTGAGAGAGAATCCCCACTTCCAGTGTTGTTATTCATGCATGTAGGAGCACTCCTGTACCAGACCAGAGTGATATATAGACACACACACACACACAAAGAGAGGGACACAGAAAAACCTAAAGGAAAAATGAGTAGGGCTTGAATATGTTAAGAGTAAGAGAGACTCTAAATTAAGTAACAAGTAGTAGTAGTAGTGAGAAGCACCTCAAGAGGGGGTGATGACCAATAACTGAGTCACTGAAAAGAGTACAATTATGGTCCAATAAATGGTCCAGAGATTCATAACAGAAGCCCTTGGTCATAGCTCATGACTAATCGCTCTCACCTTTCTGAGTAGCCAGAATGCAGCAGTGTCTGTAGGCTCTAGCACTTGGCAGCTGCAACTTCATAGGTAGTAAGTGAAAACTGAAAACACTGCAGAAAGATTAATTTTTTAATTATGAGCTGATCAATAACAATTAGTTAAATGAATTTTAATCGACTAGCTATATATAGTTATTATATTTTATAGTTAGTTAATTATTTATATGAATGAGCTGAATTTTAATTTAATAGTAATTCAAAGTCACAAGGCGCAGAAGGTTCAGCTGGACAGAAGGAAGGATCGGAGCAGCTTATTATGATGTTTATTTTAAGACCCTTTTTAGGTATTCAGTCAGATTCTAGGGTTTGGTGAGGGTGAGACTGCAAGAAAAGAACTTCGGCTTAGAGATTGTAAATATTGATAATCTTGATTAATGATTAATTAAACTCTTAGTGTCTAACATTATATTTTATCAAATAGCATTTACACTGGTTTTTTTATTATAAATTTCATGATGATAATATTTTTTTTCACTATTCTCATGATAAATTAACTAAAGTAAAAGGTATTTACAAATAAATAAGCAGCTTGGTTATCCATTATATTGATAGTTGGCTTTTAATGGAGGGTTTTCTCATGTATTTGATTGCTTATCAATTTTTTTTTTTATCTATGAGAATCAAAAAAGAGTGTCAAAAAATTTATAATAATTTTATGTTCTTATTCAATTAATTGAATTAAATCCTCTTAAAAATTGCTTATCGATTTGTATCAAAATTCGTTATTGATGTTTTAGAAAGCATCATATCAAATCGATAAAAATAAAAAAATTCAGTGAAGTGTCATACAATATCAGTTATTGGATTATGGACTCTCAAAAGTGATACTATTTAAGGGTTTTATATTATGGGATGCCTAAGTCATACATTGAGTAGTATGAAATGTTCAATGAGTACTTAATAAGGAAAAAAAAATTCTCAATTAATCAACACCAATTAACAAATACATAATCAAGTGATTCCACCGTAATTCAACTTTGATTTATGTATATCTACCGCCATGAACTAACATTTACCTAACTGGTCAATCCCTTGGACATAAGCACACCCTTGACATTATCCAATTATCATTCTGTTCTTGGAAAATTTTGACAACAAAATTTAGTTAGAACTTTTTTAAGAATAAATAGTACCAGTAGTAGCATAAGTTAAAATAGTAAATGTCATTATCTATTCTAAACTCTCATAAATGCAGAATATTATAGAAAATACAAAAAAAAAAAAAATTGATGGTATCAAATTAATTAAGAAATATATGCAACAAATTAAGAAGAAAAACACTAAAAAACAAATGTACCATTACTGTGTTGATATAATTGGAATTTAGCTCGGATTCTCTAAGTCAGGTTTTTCATTAAATTTAATTATTGATCAAAGTGGTCAATAGTACTTTGCACCTATAATATAGTAAAAAAAATCTAATCAATAAAGAAATATATGTAATAAAAAATGCATAATATTGGTATCCATTCATGTATAGTGTTTATATTAATAGTTTAATTAAATTTTGTAAAACAAAATACTATACTAATAAAAACAAACTTATTGACTAACATTTTTTCCTTTTCATCATATTTTATTTTTATATAATATATATCACAGTTAATTTATTTTTGTTTTCTCCCTTATATTTTTCCTAGATCTGTCCATATCTGTTGTGGAAAAAGGTGCTATAGTTTCATGGATGATTGGTTACTTCAAAACTAGCAATCATTTATAAGATTCTCTACTTTATTAAATATTGTTACTTATTTTTTAAAACCATTTTTTATTGAACAGATTTAAGCTAATTATTTAATTATATTTGTTATTTGTTAGAAGGTGAATAGAATCATGAATGGGACGTTCATCTTCATCATCATCACGAGCATAACTGTACTCTTTGTGGCTGGATCAAATAACACTTCATTTGAATAGAAGATATAGACGAGAGGAAAGAAATAAATAATTTAAAAGGATTTTAAGTAGAAAATGTGTTATTTGGATTAATGAAATTAATAAATTCTTAAAAAGTTAAGGAGCTTATAAACAAAGGCGGAGGGGTGGGGTTTCTACAGCGCCACGAACCCCATAGGTTTTTTAACTCTCATAGTATTAATATTATGTATAAAATTATTAATTTTATGGCTTCCTCTTTTTACTTTTCTAGGTTCTCTTAAACAATATTTTTTTATTAACAATATTTTATCTAAAATTTAATTTTTTTCATTTTTTTTAGTTTTCTTTATTTAATAATTATATTTAGTTTCTTATATATATTCTTCTGGCTTCGACATGATCACAAACTTTTTCTATTGTTGTTGTTATTTTTACTTTGAGCTATGACTTTCTTTTATTATACTTTCTATCTTGTATGTTATTTTTTTATTGGATCTTATAAATAAGAATAGAAATATTAATAAAATACTTAAAATAACTCGATACCTTTCTTAAAATGGTTAACTTATAAAAAACTAATTTTGAACAAATAAAAAAATTGGTTTCTTTTAGTAATATCTTATTAGATTTATATTTTCTATTCCATTAATGATATATCTAAATTTAGTTAATTTATCTAAGCATTTATTATGTCTTATTCATTTAATCAAGTATTTTATAAGAATTTTTCATGTGTTGATCAAGTATCTATTTTTGAAATATTTTGAATAACATGCTTTGATTATAATAAAATTTTCTTTTCACTTAACTTAAATGAAACTTTTCTACTTAATTTCTTCTCCTTTTATTATTGGTCTTTGCACTCTTATGTGTTAGTTGCACTTTTTTTTTTAGAATTATATTTGTTAATTAGTATCTTTTATGATCAACACAATTTATTTATTTCTTTTTTATCATAAGAAAATATTAGTTATATACTATTTTTTTAATAATTGCCATGCATGTAAAAAATTTAATATTTTTCAAGTCATGATTTTCTTTATAGTGGCCCTGCTTATAAAGTAGCTTTATGTATATAATTTATAAGAAATGTAAGCATAATTAATTTGTCCTATGTATAGCCAGCAATAATTCAAACAACTCCATTTTAGTCAAGACTTTTAATTTATATTTTTCATCTATTTTTATTCATCATATAATTGTATGGTCTATATATACCTAAAAATGATTTGATTTGTCTTATCTACAACTGTTTACAATTTCTACCATAATTTTTTTCTACAATAAAATACTATCATATAAACACAATTTTTTGAATTATGAAGTTTAGGATGAGGAGCTGCATGTCACGCTCACACAGTCCACTTCGGACCGCAACAATTCAAATTCAAAGGAAACGTTGAACTCGAGTTATTGCAAGAGCATCTATCAAATAAAATATATAATAGAAAGATAAAAGCGAAACTAGTAGTATGAAATTTCAATCTTAAATTTTTCATTTTGTGTGTCAATTTTTAAATTAAAAAAGATGAGCCGCAAAAAATATACAATAGATAAGAAACTAGGAGTATAACATTTGAGAAATTAGAGAAATGAGCCACAATTTAATTTATATATTTTTAAAATTAATAATAAATTAAAATAAATACTAACATTATATTTGTCCAAATAAAACTAAACTCAAATTTTTCAAACAAGATATCAAATTTGAGTCTCATAAATAAAATAAAATATGACTAAAAAAATTAATACTTTATTAAAGAAGTCAATTAAATTCTTCGAAAAATATTAATAATTGACAAAACAATGGATACTTCATACATATAATATAATATGATAAGTGTCATAATAAATAAAATTAGTATTTATTCACCATGTGCAACTAAATAATAAAATATTGTAATATAGTTTAGGTGTCTAAAAGTATAATTCTTTAATTTTATAGTATTCATTTTAATTCTTAAGGATTATAAAAATTATGTTTTAGTTTTAAATATTACATATAGAAATTAAAAATGATTTAATTTTTATCTAGACCAAAAAAAAATATTACACTATATCTTTAAGGGCAGATAATATAATTAGCTAAAATGAAATTTGGAATGTAATAGTACAATTTTAGTTATAAATAAATAAATAAATTGGATAACATAACATGCTTCATTGGAATATGTGTTTTTGTCAATACACTTCTTTGTCGAAAGCGTGCGCATGCTCTTTGTTTTGTCGGTTCATTCTAATAATGTATATTGCCGTATTGCTTAAGCATCTCATCATATTTGCTTTTGAGTGAGTAGAGAACTATACAGTACCGAGAAAACAAGAAGCAAAGATGATATTTGCTTTTTTAAATAATACTTTTACTAATATATTTACAAAAGCAAATATTTTTATGATATTTTTTTCTTTATATATAAGATATATAACACATACTTTTAAAATGATTATAATTTTTCTACATGAGTTATGTGTATAATTGATATATATAACCGATGAAAAAAAACTTATATGTAGATTTAAATTGTTTTTGAGCGAAAAATGATACATAATAATTTTATGAGAACAAAAATTGAATGGAAATTTTTCTAGGGACAAAATCCAAATTTTGACAATTTTGCAAAAGTGAAAAATATATTTTAGTCTTTATTATTTTTGGAGAAAATACATTTTTCTAAATTTTGGTGGTATTTATTTTATAAGCTTAAATATATTTTTGTCTTTGTTTTATCATTTTTGGTAGTGCAAAATATTTTTTTTGTTTTAGTTCTTGCAAAATATGTTGTTTTATTTTTCGTCCTTAAGGTGTTTAAGATAACACTTTTTTCACTCCTCAAAGCATTTCAAACGTTCAAAGCGCCTCTAGAATACTTTAAGAATGAAAAATAAAACAGACAAATTTTAAAAAACTAAAACGAAAAAAAATTACAGGAACGAAAATAAAAAAAAAAGTTAAATTGCAGGGATAAAAATGTATTATTTAAGCCTATTTTATAATATATGTTTTTATTAAGAAGAGAAAATAGATATATTTATCCTTTTAATAAAATTTTATTTTATAAAATAAATACTATCAAAATTTAGAAAAATATATTTTTCTAAAAATCATAAATAATAAAAACCAAATAAATAAAAATAAAAATAAATTATTTTGTCAATACCTTAATAAGCAAGAGAGAAAAACCAATTTTATCTTACACATTAAGTTACAAGGTAACAATGGTAAAAAAAGATATCATAAGGTGCTTAAATGTATTTGGTCAAAGAGAAATAAAATAAAGATGAGGATAAAGGTAAAGAAATGAGTAGAAATAAGTAAAAAATAGTATTATATTATGAATTCCACCATTTTTAAAATTAATTTTCCTCAAAATCTTTTCCACCAAACCAGGCAAATAATTCTCATCCAGTCATTTCCATCCAAACTTGTATCTACTATTAAGTCAAAAGACATTTATGTCTTAAAGACGAATCAAGCCTCTTAATTATTTTGATTATATGCAAATAAGTACAAATGATAAAAGTTGTATCTGATATGTTATCAGATTATGATCTGTATCTGTGCATCTGCATTTTCAAACGAAGCATTCATAAGACAATCTTGCATGACATTTCAAGTAGTGCATTTAAGACTTTCATTTAATATTCTGTGTTTAAGATTCTTTCATGCATAACACATTCTCGTAGGATCTTCCAAAGTCCTATGAAGAATAAATAAAGTCCACAGTCTGAAAGACATCAATCGTCATCAAAAGACACGCTTTGTCGTTATGGACCTGCTATGATGAAAGAAATGACTTTCATACTAAAGCACAAGACCTGCTAGCCTATCAGCATGGACTTTGCATGAAGAAGGAATGTGCATTTAATGCAAGCATTAAATGCTCCAACGAACTCAATACTTCAAACAAAGAGCAGAGTGAAGAATTCGACTGTTGTGAGATAACAAATATTTGAAGATGAATGTTCTATATAGAAGAAGCTTTAAAGAAACAAGACATGAATCATCTACGCGAACATATTTTTTCATTTTTTCTTGTAAAAATTTCTGTAAATCTTTGTATAGATACTAAGTTCTCAAAATTTTTTGTATACTTTGATATAAAAGACTAAAAGCGCCGAGTGGTTTATCTGTCTATAAGACGATTACAAATTAAGTTAGTGTGCAAATCTCAAACAAATTTTGTTGTTTTGTTTAGAGTCAACAATGACTTGGTAAGACAAAGAATATTGATTTTAAGATAAACTTGAGGTAGAGCTTGCATGCGTAAGAGCCATAAGTGGCAATGAAATATACTTTTAACTTTGACAAGTTAATGAAAATTTAGTGGGTTGTCAAGAACTAGACATAGACTTGGATTTGAGATGAATTCTCTGTGTGCTTCTCTCTATTGCTTTAACTGAGAAAGAGTTTAAATTTATTTTTAGATCTTATATCTTGTTTTGTTCTACAAAGAAAATTATTTTTTCTTATTATCTGACAAAGTCTAAATCAAATTCTCTAAATGTTTTTAGCTAGGTTTATTTGCATCAGACAATAAACGTGTTTTCAATCTTTAAAAAAAAATTAAAAAACACAATTCTACCACTCTTTTATGTTATTTGCTTATACAACTACCAAACAAACAATTAGTGTTTTACCAAAGGTTTTCCCTTGATAAATCATGGTAGTAACTTCTTGTTCTTTCCTAATTATTCTCGTCTTCCCGCCACAAAATTGCGACAATTTATGATTGACAACTTACACACGTACTCTAAGAATGACTATTAACCCAATTGTTTAACTTATTCTTGAAGATATCCAAGATGATCTCATTAAGGTCCACATCTTGCCCAATCGTTACCGTCTTACAAACAAAAATGCAGCAATATATCAATTAGTATAAAATATGACAAATTATAAAGATATTCAACACTATAAAACATGTGTGTAAGTAAATATATATCAAGTTCAATGCCACCTTAAGATCACATATGCATTTTGTAGTAGATTGCTCTGCCTAACCAAATAAGGAAGTATCATTATTAATTATGCTTTATTTTTTTCTCTTCCTTAAAATGCCATTAGTAATTTCAAGGAAAATATGACATAAAAAAGTTTTTAAACTAAATTGTAGAAAAATATTTTTAAAACTAAATTATTTTCTTATTTTATTAATTAAAAATATTATTATTAATATCTTTTTATTTTAATTTCTTTCCTCTCAACTAAATGCTACTCCTTCCGAAATAACTATCATCTCGAATTGTTTTACACAAAAAAAATAGATGAAATAGATAATAATTTTATAAAATTAATCTTATATTATCATTAATTTATTTATAAATTTGATTATTTATCATTAATATTATAAAAATGTCAAATAAAATAAAATAATTTATATTATATTAAAAATTAAAATAATAATTTTTTTCTTACACAAAAATTATAAAGAAACAAAATAAATAATAACGAAACAAGTACATTTTTGGATAATGAAGGAGACAGGACCTGTGAATATTGGATCAAGTGCAAGTGTGCAAGAATGCTTTTGTCGCAAAGAAGTAGGCACAGAGATTTGACTTAGTTAATGAAAATGGTAAAAGTAACAGTTGGCACAGAGATTTGACTTAGGTAATTACAATGGTAAAAGTAACAGTACAGTAGTCACTAGACACACAGTAAAGAAATGCTGAGCAGACACTCTTTTATAATGCATGCAGAACGATACAAATAACTTTTCTGATTATTTTCTTTTAAAAAAGAGTTTTGCTTATGCTTAGCTTGACTTACAGCTGCTATAAAATAAAAAATAAAAAGCTTTAGTTACTTACAGATGGACTGAAAGTCTAAATTTTTAAACAATATTATTTTATCATAATCTTTATTGCTAAATAAATTTGATTGAGACTGCAGTTAAATAAAAATTTAGACGACTCGCCAAATTCAAAAAGTAAGATTTATAATATTTTCCGAAAATTATAAGTATTTTCATTAGAAATATCTTATTTAAATTGAAATCACGCATCACTTTTCAGACATTCATTAATAAGTTATTAATAAATTTCAATTAAGAACTATTAATAAAAAATATATATTAACATTTCTCGATCTCTCTACATCACTGACTTCGTTTTGCCTCTTTTCTTTTTGTTTTTCCCTGTTTACTTTCTGATTTTACTCCTCCAGCTAATAATGCTCTTTCTGTGGCTTTAAGCAGTGGCAGGGATTTAAAAGCTGCCTTGGGAAAACAATTATCTTATTCGGAAAAACTTTAATTCTTCATAAGTTTGCATCAACTGTATATAATTATGTTGCATGCAAAACCTCTCAAAAAAAAAAAATGTTGCATGCAATACTAATTAAACTAGAACTTTTCAAAGACAATTACAACGGTTCTGCAAACTTCCAAAACGAGATTTTATTTAGATAGAACATTGGTCAAACATTTTAACGGCAATCATGCATATTAATGATAACATGCTTAAACTGCAACTATCGTATTATATCACACTCAGTCATTGTAGAATTTGAAATAATTTCTCAATAAATATAACCTTATATACAGTCAACAAAACATATAAGAAGCTTAAATTTATATATTTTTTGGCATTGTAGAATTTAAAATGATTTCCCAATAAATATAACCTTATACAGTTAACAAAATATATAAGAAGCTTAATTATATTTTTTCCTGAAATATAGTCTATTTTGTTTTTGGTCCTAAAATGTTTTTACTTGATGACTTTTGGTCCCTATATAATTTCTTTTATTTGATTTTATTTTGATCATTTTAATTAATGTAGACCATTTGCTAATTTTAGTCTTTTATTAAATTTTTTCAAAGAGATTAATTTAAAATAAACAAAATATCATATAAATTAAAACAAAAAATAGATATATTATAAAGACTAAAACAAAATAACAAGAACCAAAATAATAAAAATTATAAACTAAAAGGCAATTCATTTTTAAGGACTAAAATAAAATAAATTATATTTTAGAGACTTAAAACATATTTAAATTTATAGAAAATTATGAAGTATCTCACACTTGCAATATACCATTACCTAGAGTACATTCATAAATTACTAGCAAATCTTTTTCCTTCATACTACAAATAGAGTCCACACAAACACATGTTTAAAAGAAATATCAATCACTTTTGTCTCTTGTCTTTGTTAAAACAAATTAATTCTTTCATTAATTTTTGGCACTAACAATGTCAATTTTATTTGATGTGATATCTTTTACCGTTTGTTACGTATCATCAAGTTGACCAAATTATTGTAATAAACTAATAGAAAAAAAACTTAAATTTTTTGTCTTATCTAAACTTAAATGACCAAATTATAAACTAAAATAATAAAAGACCAATATTGTATTTTAGTCAAAGAAATCTCACTACAAGATAATTATTAATTAGCTAAAATTGATGCTAATCTATCTTTCATATTTTCTTTCTTTCTCAATGCCATTTTCCTTTTTTCTCTCTTCAAATATCCATTATCATCACTTCTCAATTAGTTCTTCTTTTTTTTTTTTTTCATCATATTTTTCCTTTTTCTCATTGTTTTGATAATATTATGAGTTAGGTGCTCGATGCTAACATAGTGATGCTGACCCCAACGCAGGGTGATGCTTGTTTGGGGTAAATAATTTAAAGGATTTCTTTCAAATTTTTAAGCTTAAATTGGTTAACAAGGAATGATTTATACTTTTTTGGAAAAATGGTCATATATTATTTCAAATCATGATTACTTGTTTTCATAAATTTAATTTCAAGACAAATTTTGATGAATTTTTACATAGGTTGCTATTTATTTTACTTTTCTTCTCTTTTTCTTTTGTTTGTATGAACTTTTGCTTGGATCACCCTTATAGAGTTTTAGCCTAGCTATCAGACCTTTTCAATAATTTTTTAATTTGTTTTTTTTTTATGCTCAAAAGATCACTTGTCTCAAGCAAAAAAGATGACAATTTGCTAGATAGATACCCAAAATATAATAAATTTGCCCCTAATTAATGTGGAATTTCAAATTGCTCTCTTGCAAAACTTTGTGATTAGGAATCATTTAGAAAAGTTTCAAGTATTATTATAGGGACAACCCCCTTTGGAATGAATCAGATGGGAAGGGAAGTGTAAGAGATGAAGGTGAGCTAAGACAAGGTGTGAGATGAGGGTTCTATATATCAAAGTAAGGTCAATACAACATGTCATACAAGTTTATATATGTTGAATATTTCCAACAGAGCTAACATTAGCTCATAGTTCTTGCATCTCAAAGAGTTTATCTTGATAGAACAATCACATCAATTAAAAATTAGACCATTGTAATACTTACTTAAGGACTTCATGGTATGAGATGATTGACGATATCATAGTCTGTTCCTCAAAATTAAGAAACAGATAATGAGGACATCTCAAAGAATTTTTTTCAACCCTTGAATCTTGGATAATGCAAGAAAAGATGAGTTTCTTTACAAAAATGATGCTGGAGACTATATTTTACTCTTTTGCAAATAAAATTGGCAACCACTGTGACTGAAATAAAATGTCATCATGGGACTCTCAAGCCTATAGCACAATAAATGCTTCGGATTTTATTTTAATATGATCTTTTAATTATTAGCAACCAGCTTGAAAAACATTTTTCCAAGAAAGTGAATGAGGATCTTATATTTTATTTCTTTTTCCTTTGTATGTTTTTAAAAGCACTTTTTAAAAATCGCATCCGACATACTAATTTAAAGCCAGAAAGTTGTAATAAATAACATGGTTATTTTTTAAGAAAATAAGTATTTATATTTTTAAGTGCAAAAATTATATGAAGGAAATGATTTTATTTTTCTTATGTTTTTTTTAATATATAAAAAAAAGAAAATACCTCCATTTATACACATCTAGAAGTTCATTTTATTTTTATTTTTTATTTTTCTTTTCGTATAAATGAATATTGATAAAATGACTTAAAATTAAATGGAATGATATGCGTTAAATATGACGTGCAAAAAAGAATAATGGCTTAGCCTGCGAGTTTCTCTAAAACAAAAACAAAAACAAAAAAAATAACAATTTAATTTTTTAATGCCACATAAAAATAAAAGACTTTTTTTAATGTCAAAATATTGTGCATATTTTGTCAATCCTATAAGTTAATGTGACAATTAGCATAACCTAAAGGTTGATGTAACAGTATAAAATTATGTTGTAATCACATTTAATGAGAATGATTTATTTAGTAGAAAAGTCTATTTTTTATTCTTATCATGTACCAAATTTTCTTGAATCAGCCATAATCACAACCAGCATTGGATCAATCTCTGATACAGTAAATTAAGATACATCCATTATCTTTGAATCAGGAAAAAAAATGTATATCATTGTGTTTGTTCGAAAATACTATACATAGGTTCTATCAACACTACCAGAAAGTAATTTTTGGTACCTTTTTATTTATTTTGTTACATTTGTATTTTTCTTCATTTCTTCTTAACAAACACTAATATCACATGTGTGCTTGACTCAACATTAAAAGAAAGGACTCCAAATTAAGAAAAATGTTTTTAAAAGATTAAAGGGGGTTCAATGAACATAGGAATTGAAACAAAAAAGAACCATGTTTCCAGAAGAGAGTTTTTGCGGAGGAATTAAAGTTTTTGGAAGAACAGCGGAATTTCATGATCAAAGGAATTTAAACAAAAAAGGAACCACGTTTGTGAGAGAAAGGGTGTGGAGGAATAAATGGGAATAACGTTTATGAAAGAACAAAGGTGGTTTGACAAAACAAAGATTATTTGGAGAAAGAAAAAAGTCATAAAAAGGAGAGGTAATTAGGTAATACACAAAAAAGAGAGGAGAGGATGTGTACCTAGTAAAAAAACATACGGATTGTTTAATTCGTATATAAAAAAAATTCTTACGGACTAACGAATTCATAAGAATTTTACGGATTCACGTGTAAATCATACGGATCTGTATATGAAGGTCATAAACATGCAAAGAGTAGTTTTGGAAATGCACTACTCATACACGGTGTATTAGAAATATACATGGTGTATGAAGCAAAGTCCCATTGTGATTTGATCCGGCTTTTCTTAAACACACCCCCAGCATACATATGCACCTCCCTTTTTCCTTACTTTCTGATTGTTTTTCCATTTATATCCTTTCCTTTTATTTTACAAAAAACTACTGCACCCATTTTCTCCCCTCCACTTTCTCTTCCGTCAGACCTTTGAATTATCTCATCATTGTCTTTATTCCAAATAAAAAATGTTAGGTTTTTTTATTCTGGGTCTACACTGTATTTGGCATGGGATCCATTGTTGCATAATTGTGTGAAGCCTTTAAAACTACTGAGTCCATTGTTCTTGTTAGTTCCCTTGCCACCAGGAAGCATAATCTCAAAAGACTTGCTCCCATAATTGATGTTTTCTTTTTGGATTTCCTTTTTGTTCTATTTTTATATCGTGTTGTGTCGTGTGGTTAGGTTGGGATTAATTTAATTCTCAATACCAACGATGGAACAATGGAAGGCCAAGCAATTTGTCGGTTGGTTTAAGTTTGATTTTGTTGGTGCTTCATTTGGGAAATTAAAGAAAATGGGGTTTGTGTTGCATTGGAGAATTGGGGTGTACTGATTTCTGGAAAAAAGAAAAAGAAAGTATATATATGGAAAAAAATAGTTAGAAAGTAAGGAAAAGTGGGTGTACGTAGTGGTGTGTTTAGCATAATCCTTTGATCCCATATCATTGGTGGAGAAACACTTGGGCTGGGCTGAGTCCAACACTTAAACAATTTTTCTAACTGGTTTTAAGAAGGTTAAACTTATTTTTAATTCCTATAAACATTGAAAAGTTTAATTTTAAAATTTCTATTTTAAATCGATGATATTTAGTTATTATTTTATAAAATGTGTCACAATTGAATTCGATTACTGACTTCGTCAATTAGTGTTAACATTAATTTAATTTTCAGCAATAAAAAATCACAACAAAATATAAATTATAGATTACAAATGTAAATTACAAAATTGAATAACTTTTAATCACCACAAAAATCATGTCAGATATACCTATTTAAATATTTACAATTTTAGTGTGGGGCCGAACAATACTTACATTTTTTTTATATATATTAGACTAGAATATAACATATATTTATTATGTCTGCCACAAAAAGAATATATTTTTAGCTAAATACACCACCTAGTTTGCTAAGTTAAACCCCTTTCTTCTCATTAAAGTTTTATTACCAATTATACCCTTTTAACCTTGTTTCTACACACCCCATGATTGTGTCTTCCTTTCTTCCCTTCAAACTGTCTACCACCATCGACAGCCACATCGACCTCATTCCATCGCTGACATCAATTTCAGACAGTAAAATTGGCTTCATTCACCAACAAAAATGGGGTCAATCATTGCTCGCTCGAGACTGAAGGAGGGTCTCCTAATGTTTGAACCCTTCCATTCTCAATATGGCCAAGAATCATTGTTAGTGGAAAAAAAATAAGATTCACAAAAAAATGAAACCAGATCTGCAAAAATTGAAACAAGATCTACACAAAATGAAACCATATCCAGATATGTACATGATTTATCTCTCTTCATTTTCAACACAATTTGTGGTGGGTGTGATCACAACGTTGATGATGGCTGCCATTTTTCATACGTCGATGATGGAAACCAATGCACGACAACATCCCTTATTGAATCGAATGATCGCAAGCCACTGTCTCTAGTTGGTCTATTCAATCTTGTTTTTATTTCTTGCGATGTTGGTTTTTTGTGGAAGATGGTGCAACACTGGCAATCATTCTTCTTCCTTTCGACGTCCTCCACCTTTGCTTATGTGAAACATATCATCTAATTGTCGATGAAGTAATGTTTTCTAGTTTGAGGGTTTCAAATTTGGATCTAACTTGTTGTTTTTTTTTTGGGTTTTGGGTCTATTTGTAGGTATGATGGAGGTTTCAAAAGGGCGTAAAGGAGAAAAATAACAAGGGATTCATGGTGGTTTTGAGCTAGGGGTGATTTTGAGGAGGTTCATGGTGTGTGTGATTATGAGATTTTGTGGAGGTTCACAATGAAGGTGGTTTGTGGAGACAAAAGGAAGGACACAACCATGGGGGAGTAGAAACAAGGTTAAAAGAATATAATTGATAATAACAAATTTAATGAGAAGAATGGAGAATTAACTTAGCAAATAGGGAGGTATATTTATGAAGAGTCCTCTAGAATATACTATCTATAATAAAAGAACATAACTTGGGACAGGTGTCAGCTCCTCAAACAGCCTCAGCCATTTTAGACACGTGTCAGCTCCAGAGCTCTCCTCAGCTCATTTTTTGATGTGTCACTCCCACAATGTTTCGCTCGCTCACTCCACAACTCACCCCTCAAATTTTAATTTGAAATTCAAATTCCACCCTCAGTCTCTCTCTCACGAAAACATCCAACTCCTAGGCTTCCTCCCTTCTCTCTCTCTCTCTCTCTCTCTCTCTCTCTCTCTCTCTATCTATCTATCTTCTACGCTTCCTTCTCCCTTTCTCCGTCGATTCCACTTTGCCGTTGTGCCGTCACCACGTCACCTTCTCCACCAAATCCCTCTCCTCCGTCTTTCTCTTTCTCTTCCTTTATATTCTCCTATCTTTTTCTGTTTTCTCATATCTTTCTCTTCCTCCATCTTCTCCTCTCTTTTTCTTTTTTCTCTTATCGTTCTCTTTCTTCTTCACCGCACCACCAATCCCGCCTTCCTCAACCTCTTGGTTTTTCTTTGTTAAGCAATCTCTTTCAATCTTCCATTTTGATTTTTGCACGATTTTTGTTAGGTTTTGATCGTTTAAAGAGACAACAACCAAATGTCATCTTTTTTAAAGCACTTTGATCCTCGAAACCTATCCCAACACCATGTTCTTCATCAAATAGGAGTAGAGCTACAGAGTTCCATAATTTATCTGCAAAGGTTCTATTTTTATCTTTCAATTTTATAAGAAATCTTTCTATTTTTCTTAGTTATGATTGATGATTTTGATGTGTGCAAAGAAGAAGGAGTAGGATTAACAAGAAAATGAAAGCCTTTGTTTTTTATTTCATGGACTCATTCTGGGACCATAGAGTGCCATGACCAAACGCAACACTTTCTTTCACAATCTCATGAAGCCCTTCATATTCAGCTCCAGTAAAGGTAAAGCAACAAAACCCAATTCTTCTTTTTCTTAAAATAATTTTTTAATTTATATTCCGATTATTGAGTATCCCATCTTAATAACATCATATACTTATGTATGTAATTAGAGGGACATAGCGAAGTAGAAGAAATACAGAACCTAGTTGCATAAGAGCAAAAGATCTTCCCCTATGAAACATTGGTTGTTGCTACCAACAAATTTTACATTCTTAACAAGCTAGGTGAGGGAGGATTTGGACTCGTCTATAAAAAGTGAGACTTTAAATTTCTGTTTTTAACAGATTTAGGAAGCTTTATGCCTTCAAATTGTGTATAGCACAATTTTCTTAAGAAAGTTAGTTGCTTTATTGAAATGATGCTTCACCAGTTTGTCCTCCCTCTATTTTCATCCTGTTGGTACATCTTTGGCATAATTGTTATGCTTTAGCCTCAACTTACTTATTTAAGAGTAATATGGTATATATCTCAGCCTTAAAGGCTACTCATATGTCCCCACAAATCATTGCCAAACATGGGAATTACGTAGTATACATTTAATGAACACTTAAGTTTTAGTTTGTGTTTCACTTGCTATTGTTGGAAAGAAAAAAACAAGACTATGTCCCTACAGTTTTTGATAACTTCAGTGCAAATGTGGTGGTTGATGGAAGCACAATTAATCTAGGATTATGGGACACTGCTAGTAAGTACTTTCTGAAGGTGATTAAGAAAAAAGTACTAATCACTCACTACTATATTACCAAGCAGTTGTATTGTAATGTGCACATTATATTGTGGTGAAAAGAATGCTTCTATCACTAAAACTAGATATTCCTTAATTCTTTATATGGTTATTACTTTTCCATGCTTTACTCATTTATTGTAGTTTTATAAATTCAGGACATGAGGATTACAACAAGCTTAGGCCTTTGAGCTACAAAGGAGCAAATGTATTTTTGCTGGCATTTTCCCTCCTCAGCAGAACCAGCTATGAAAATATCTCTAAGAAGGTTTTTTTTTTTGTCGAGTCTCATGATATGGTTTTGACATTTATTCACTCTTTTGTAGTTGGTTGTGTAGTGGAAGATAATTTTCACTATCAAGTAAACACTATGATATAATTAAGTGTTCATATCCTCATATTTGAACATCTACATAGTGCATATTGCAAATTAAATGATTGGTGTGGTTTTATCTCCCATATTACATTTCAGCTTTTCTAATAGGAATTTATGTTCAGAGTTCTTTGATCTATATGAGAAACACTTGACATCTTCTAATTATGTCACAAGGAGGCAGCCTTTCAAGGTTTGTTCTGGCAACAATTTTTTATGTTTTTGTTTCCCGATTATATTTTTATTTATGTGAAGTTAATAATTAAATTTCTATGAATTTTACCTTCTCTTGGAATTTATTTTGGAATCTCCTAATTCCCAGAAAATGATGCGGTACATCTTAGAAATTCGTTACGTGAAAGTCATGATGACATTGTTGAGGGTATAACTTCTCATAACCCTATGTAATTGTATTTTATCTTATCTCCTACCTCAGTTTTACTGTTTTTTGTTTTATATCATTACCATAACTAATTGCATGTAATTTCCTCAATTTCAAATTTTTGTGCTATGCTTTATCTCAAATGATTTATCAAGAAGAGAAACACTGTTTGAACACATTTTCTTTTGATGATTTCATAGTTAATTAACAACATCTACTCAGTTTGGTTATATACTTTTATGTAATACAATAATATTATTAATGTGAAAATTGAGATAAACACCTGAGTCACATTAAATAGCGGCCGTGGCAGAATGGTGTGCTGGATTTTTTGCCAATTGTCATAGGCAATTTGTGAATCAACTGGTACAAGTGGTAACCGAGGTATAAGGCTGCAATGATGGTTATTTTTGTTTTTTTCACCCTTCAGGTTTTATAATTTTTTTAATATCAGACATATGTTGTAATATTTTACTATGCTAATGATAAATTTAATTATTTGGAAGGAAATGATGTAGGCTTAAGGGCTCCTCGTAATCGTGTTGGGCAAATTTCACACAGTGTTGTTCTAGGAACATTTCTTGTGGGTGAACAAGGTGAAGGAATTGTTCATGACCTCACTCAAGTTCGTTACAGGTTCTAGTCCAGTTCGATAATTCACATATGTAACTATTGTAATAAAGATCCGCTCATTTCATAAAGTTTCAATTGGTTTTGATGGTTCGGTTTCGATTTATGTTTCTAGATTGATGGGATTTATCACTAATGTTTAGACTATAACTGAATGATTTAATATTGAAAATCAGCACATTACTGGAAAAAAAATCATTGTAGTGGAAAATGTTGCAACTCATTTTTGTCAATTTAAGTTCATTTAAATTCCTTTATTCTGTCAAAAATATCTTTTTCTTACTATTTATTTATTTTTTATGTTACTAGGCTTTACAAAGACAAAGACCATGTAGACATTGAATTCACTGTAAGTTTCACTGTCTGGTCTCAAGAAAGTTCGTATTAATGTTTTATTATACCAACCAAATAGAATATTATGACTGTTGATGGCCTAATATGGATTGTGCACTTTGGAGTTCTAAAAATAAAAATAAGATTCTAACTGAGGTTTACTTTTGAAGATTGGTCCAAATCCTACTGATGATGGAGTTGGAAAAGAGGTGATCAGACGAATGACAACAAATATGGCCATAAACAATGAGTTTTATACAGATTCCAATGGAAGAGATTTTCTAAAATGAATAATCGTAGAAAATATCACAATGTTGACTTTTTTGACCCTTAAAAATGTCAATACAGGTTCGAGATAATAGGGAAGATTGGCCTCTACAACTAACTCAACCAGTAGCAAGAAACTATTACCCAGTAAAAAATTTGTACTCTCTTAATTTCTTCAAACTTAGAATTTTAATTGCAGATAATGTGTTCGGGGTGTGAAAAGACAACAAACAAAATGATATCATGGCATCAACCACTAGAAAAACAATTAAAAGAATTTGAGAGAGAGAGAGTAACAGTAACCTATTAGTATTGTTTCTTTGTAGTTAACATACTTTTATAACATTGATTAAATTATTTTTTGTTAGTCCAGCTTAATCTTGGAATTTATACTAAGGATAAGAAATATGAGTTCTCAGTCTTAGTTGATCGTGCCACGGTGGAGCCAGCATCAAAGATAGTGTGGTGGAATTGATGCTTCATAGGTATTCAAGCTATCTTTTTATTGCTATTTTAATACTACTATTTTATTGCAAACAAAGTATTATTCTCCATTCTTAGTGGCTTTCACACATATGGTATGACTTAATTAGTTTCAAGTACTTAATTATGGATTAATAATCATCACCATATTATACTCATGAGTTTTTTTATTGATCAGAACTTGAAAAAATGGAAGTCCTCTCATTTTACAAAAGGAACCATCATGGATTCAAATTACAGCTTGCCTCCTAATATTGCTCTGATGACTATTGAGGTAGAGCAACTTTTGCAAGGATATCTATAGTCTATAGCACTCTTGACTCTTTTTGTCTCTAACTAAAATGTTTTGCAGGAGTTGGATGGTGGAATTGTGCTTCTCCGTTTGACACATTTATATGAGGTGAGTCTATAAAAATATTTATAATTCTATTCATATTTAACGTCAAATGAATTAAGACAAAGTGATTTAATAAAATTCAATAAGATCATGTACTAACTCTAGCATAGATACATTTTTAGTGTAATTCTGTTGCATTAAGTAATATTGTAGCAATTTTTTTCTATTACAATATCAGTTATAATCTCATATATTTCTCTCATGTTTTCAATTTGATTAGCCAAGTGAAGATGGTGAGTATTCAACTCTTACCAAAGTTGAACTAAATAAGTTGTTTGCCATGAAAATGGTATATAGAACTTCTTCTAACCCTTAAGAAATGTCTTTGTGATGCACATAATTTCTTAGATAACTTGAATTGAGTTCACTTTTGCCCTATAAAACTTTGTTTGCTTGGTATGTAATGGGTGATTTGGTGATTTTATTATGTAGATAAAGGACTTGAAGGAGGTAAGTTTGTCATCTAACCAAGAGAAGTCAGAAATGAAAGGGATGGCATGGAAGGTTAAAAGGGACAAAGGACAAGAACCTCAGGCAATTATGGGTGGCCCTGCCAACTATCACAATTTGGTTGTTGAGCTTGGCCCCATGGAAATAAGAACTTTCCTTTTGAAATTTTAAAATAGGTGAAATCATCATTAATGATTTTATTTGAAGGAAAAATAAACATGTTTGATCACATGATTGTTACCCTTGTAAAAAATAGTACAGGGAGACCAAAAATGACTTTGGAGGAAAACATTAAAAGAAATGAGTAAAGATCCTCTCCAATGACGAGAAATAATATTTTTGAGAATTTGGTTCTTAACCAAATCTAACTCAGATAATAATGTAACCAACACCATCTAATGAAATAAGATTATTGTTGTTGTCATATTGTTATTGTCAAATAAACATGATTGATGTTTCTATGTTGATTTTTTCTTCCATTTTTAATTTCACTCTAAACAAATTGTCAGTGTACTCTAAATAAAATTATTAGTGTTAGGGGTAAACAAAATCAAAGTTACATATGTGAATAAATTTCAGCTCATTCATTGTATCTTTGGTTATATTTTTGGCAAAATTTGATCCATGTCCAACTCAACACTTCCTTTTATAGATTTCATGTCTTATTTGATTGGACATGCAAATATGCTTTTATATGCACATTTGTAATGCCCTCTGAAACATGCTATCAGTCATTAATGAATCGAGCTGCTAGCAAGCTTTTAAGTTAGCATGTTTATTTTCCAGTCGTAGTTGTCAGTTTGTGCAATTTGGTGTGTGAGGACATGTTTGCATTTTTGTTGTTGTTATAACCTTGCTTTCTTTATTGGTCATGTTAATAAAGCATGAAGTATATTTTGGTAACTTTATCCTTAACATTAATCATACTAGTCAATAGTGGACAACGGCGAAGAGATACCAAAAAATTCTATAGTAAAATAGTCGGATGACCACTATTTGAATGTGTGTGTGTGTGTGTGTGTGTGTGTGTGCGCGCGTGTGTGTGTGTGTTTAATTATATGTTCAGTTTCTATAAATTTAATTATTACATTTTTGTTTATATGTTTTTTATCTATATATTTATAGATTATTAAATATTATCCATCTTCTACTACCTCTAATAAAAGCATGTGTCATTCCCTGATTCAGTGACACTCGCAACCTTGGTTATAATTATATCAACTCAATCAATGGTTGTTGCTATTTAAATTTGCTATGTGTATAGGTACTGATTGAGTGTTTGTTAGAAACTAGCAGGCACATCTATTCATCATTCTGGTATATAATTTGTAATCCTTTATGGTAGACATAATTTATATTATGTTCTCTGGAATGTGAGCAGAACTACAAACACTTTATATCACCTTCATTTGTTCTACCTTATATTCACGAAAAAAAAAAAATTTAACTTCATTTTTAACATCTAATTGGCTATGACAACACATCTATACTAGAGGCTATTTTTTTGCCTTTCTAGGCTATAGTAGACTATTTGTGCCCATCTTTGGTTAGGTACTTTTGTTCTCTCACATGCATCAAGAAAAATAGAGAGTTGTAGTTGTTGTGTCCTCTTCTCTTATGCTATTTTTCACGAAGTTGCAACAACGGGCTTCTCTTGTTTCTCTCTTTCAGTTCTTCTTCTTTAGATAGAACCCGCTCATTTCATTAAGAAGCATGTATGATTTGTTAGCATTATATTTGAACATTACTTTACTCTATGTCTTTCTTTGCTAGTGATTTATTTAGTGTTTAGTTTTTGACCTGGTCTCATTTTTCTACCTCATTGTTACTTATTATTTGAATGCCTTATATGATAGCTTTGTCTCAGCTACGACAAATCCAACTCAAAGATATGCACCCAGACTTCCATTCATGGGCAGTCACAACACAAATCATTAGAATGTGGACTATTGTTAACAATGACCAACTTAACCAAGTCCTCATTTTGCATTTGATTTTATTTGACTCTAAGGTATGTATAATATCAATAAAATTTTGGATTCTTTACCTAACACTTAGAGTATAAAAAATTGGTTTATTTTCTCGTTTATCATATTGTGAGGTCTCACAATTTGATTTTAATTTTATTTTATGTTTTTAGTTAAATAAAATTAAATTTAATTATCAAATTGGTTAGATATCAGCATGAACATATTATTGTATATGTTTTTCTTCATGACTAATGATTTACTATTATTATTAAAAATAAACAGGGTGCTAAGATTGAAGCTTTAATTTGGGAAGATGTATTGAAAAAGTAGTACTCCTATAATGCTGATAAGGAATATCGTGGATTGATTAACTGAAATTTAAGTGTGTCGTACTATATCAATCTCTCTAAACTTTGTTTAGAACTTTTTTTTGGTGAATTTTTGCAAAAATGATGGTGCTTTGATTTTTTGAATTTATAAGCTAAATAGACAGTGCTATTTTATAAAATATATTACATATTTCAATCTTATTAGTTTTGGTTCTCGTTTACTAAGTTCTATACAATTACAACTAAATATGTACAATTATATTATACATTTAATTTTGCAGCTTACCCGTGCATCCACACAGGTAACGTACTAGTTTGGTTATAAAAAAGGAATTGGAGAGGGTTTAAGTTTCTAACAAGGGTAAATTTGAGAAAACAATAACTAAAAATATAAATGGCGTGTGCTTAGCAAAATTGGGAGGTGTGTTTACTGTTTTGCAATAGTCAAGGCCGAATCCCATTAATTTCAAAACGGACATAAGTGTAGGCCCAAATATGGAGTCAACCCAAACTCAAAATCAATATCACTATCTGTGTGTAAGAGTGTAAATAAACTCAACTATTCATGAGTTGATTCGTTAAATGATCATTCAAGTTTGTTTCTTTAATAGAATAAATAGAAGCTTAAAATTTAGCTTGATCATTTAAACGTGTCAAGCCTTAAGTTTAATAACATTGACATTAAAAGATGAAGAATACTTTTTTAGTTAAATTGATGACAATGATTTTACTAACCTCTGTTATTTATAGATAACTTTTGTTGAAATTGTTAAAACTAACTTGAATTTGCTTTTGTAATAGAAGCTAATAATTTATTATTTATTAAATTATGAAAATGTAATAGTCTGAAATGTTTGAAGTCCACACACTATATGTTGAACTTATATTTATATCTATAAATTATCATCTAATATTAAAATGTTTGTTAAATTTTAAATGAGAAAAAAGGGATACGTGTAAAAAGTTTTATACAATTATCTAATTACAACTCAACATGTATGATAAATTTTTTAATTTTTAAAATAATTAATTTAAAGTAATTTAAATTATGATCTATGATTAGATGACGATGTAAATTTTTTTGATAATGGTAAATGGTTATGTGTAAAATTCTTTTACACTGTCAGTTCATAAATATTAAACTCATTAAATTGATAATGTTAAAAACTAATTTAGAAAATAATTTTTTGTTTAAGGTTTAAATGAATTAGATCTCGAAAGCTCATCAAAATGATAACAGACTTCAAGACTCAAAAAAATGTTTATAAAGGTATTTATAAATTGTCTACAATAAAATGTTCACATCCACAATGAAAATCAAACTCATGTTATTTTAAAATATGAATTTATTTTTTACCAACTCAACCAATCTTTATTGATATTTTAGAAACAATTCTGAAAAATAAATAACTTAAGATATAAATAAGCAAAATAAGTTCAACTCTAGATTTTTTAAAAGAGTCAAATTCAATTTTTCAATTAGATTAATTTTAATAAATAAGTTGAATTCGAGTAACTAATTTTTTCACAAACTAAACTTAAACTTTAAGAGTGTATTTGATCCAACTTATAATTGTATTAAAATTTCCTTTTAAACTAAATTTTAAAAAAAATGAGATTCTAAAAATAAGTAAAAGTTGTTTGTGAATTTTTATTTGTATTTTTTAACTTAAAAAAGTATTTTAAGTTAAAATATATTTGATATTTTTTATAAGTTTTATTTTTATTTAACACAATTTTTCTCGTAAATAAAAATATATTGTTTATAACAACTTCTCATTTTAATTTTCTTGCTATTTTTATTTTAAAGTTACATTAATCAATTTTT
>PYAF01004537.1:3477945-3494092 GCA_007407185.1 Glycine tomentella | reverse complement strand
AGCATTGATTTTGGTTGGGGGAGGCGCAAGAAGGTGGATGTGACTTCTATAGGCACAACCGGAGGATTTTTCATTTCTGAAAGTAGGAATGACAGTGGAGGAATTGAGATTACTTTGGTGTTATACAAACAAGAAATGGAATCATTCATGGCTCATTTTGCTGAAGGACTTGAATCTCTTTGATCAATGTTGTTAAACTTTAGTGTTTCAAAGGGATGGTAATAATTGAGGGAATTTAAGTGTTGCTGGAATTTCATTTCAGAAAATGTAATAAGAAGCACTTGATGGTTCCCATTTTTTAAGGACTCTTAGTTTTCATATTATTTTATACCTTTAGAAAATTCTGCATTATGATACATGTGGCCTATTAGGGTGGGAATGAATATTTCAGTAATTTAAATTAAACATCTTAATTTTCATCATGAGCACCAGGCACCAAATCATCTGTACTAAAAATCAAATATTACATTAGAATATTGAGATTAATTCATCTTGATACTTTGTTTTACTCATGCTCCTGAGTCCTGAGTCTTCCATCCATGCTCCTGCTCCAGCTCCAGATCCATGATGCTCCTAAGTGTTTTTTTTATCAAGATAGCTAGCTAGCTTCACTGGTTTGTAACGTTATATAGTGTTTAAGGGAAGATTATTATTGAAAATTTGCTGTTATTAGAACTTTAATTCAAAGTGAACTTAAATTCTGTTCTTTACCCGGACCTGGTTAAAAGTGTTTCAAAAGGATTTATCTGTATCATATCAGCCGTGGCAGGTGGAACCGGGGCTGTGTCTATCCAGTTTGTAATGTTCCGTTGATTCCTGTAATGCTTTTATGAGTTTTTATGTAATGCTGGAAATTTTATTGGTAGGGTCCTGATAGACACTGGACCAGGCAGAAGAGGAAGAAAGAATGAAAAGGAATGAATCTTTATTGCTGTTCTTGGAGACTAGCTCCTGTTTGTGTACAATGGTGATTTCGAGGTCACCAACTTCCTAATACTCTCTGCTTCTAAGCTACCTTTCCTCAGCCCCTCACCTTCTATTTATAATTTCTGGCCCTAACAATTAACAGTCCAGAATATTACTAACAACAGTCCTAGATCCTATCAATACCCTCCCCTTCAAGCAATATTATTATATCCTTTTACTGGAAACTACCCATTTACCACCACAAATGTTAATTTTGAAAAATTGTGCTCACTGTAAGAGAAATAGAGTACCGTCTTATGAAGCAAGAGTAATAAAACCAGTAAAAATACACAACTATGATTAAAATACACATTTTTTCCCTTACACTTAGCACAATCCAGTAGAAATACGCTTTTTATCTATGATTAATGGGAATATGAAAAACTAACTTATCTAAATTTTAGCCAAAGTAATTAAGCCTAATTTGCTTACATATTATCCATTCTATATATGTTAATTCCTCTGCAAAATATGCATAACATTAACATGGATTACAATAACAACAATAAGAATTTCAAAAAACAATAAGAAAAAATGGATCTTTAATTAAAACCCATCAGTAGAATTCCTCCAATTTGCGAAGTTAACTAAAAACATCATGAAAACCCCAAAATTTACAAATTTGTTAAGAGAATTCAGCAATTCATATAGAAAAGCAAAGCTAAGTTTTTTAATGATTCAGAATCACAAAACAAAGGGCTCTTTCTTTAATAATCGTGGTTTAGACTTCCCCCTGTATCCATAAGAGAAAAGGTTAGCAAGCCTCAGAATATGTTAATTCTTTGGTATTTTTGGTGCTATTTTCTAATTAAAATTAGAGTTTTATATCTAATAAAGGTTTAATGAAGGTTTACATTAAATATTACAAAGTGAAACTTCAATTCTAATAAGCTAATAACATCGAAAGCACATTTGGAACTGTATCTAAGTTTTTTGACGGTTCAGAATCACAAAACAAAGAAGAATAAGAAAGCATGGTGGAATCTATGTAAACATGCAATAAACGCATAATGGTATGTAGTACATATAGTACATACCATGTACTTGGTTTTCAGTATCAAGCAACTCATGAAGAACGGGTGTATCCCCTGTGTTTTTCATTCCTGAGAGTCTTCATCTTCTCGTCGTGATAGGCTTAGAGTCATAGGACACTGAGTCCGCACGGGTACCAACGTTGAGCTGAAAAAGAAGAAGAAGAAGAAGTTTATGGAACGAAGAAAAGCTGAGATAGTGTGTGAGATTGACACCTGTGCTACGAAGCTGAGATAGATTGTGGAAAGGACACGTGGAGGACGAAGCTGAGATTGCATGTGAGAAGGACAGGTGTAATCCGAATCTGAGAGTGCATACTAATGTGACAGGTGTCCAAAAAAAGTTCTTTTATTACCATAAATAAAAAATAGATAAATAGATACATGACACGACACTAAGCGGCACTGGCACACTCACTGTACTTTGCACTTTCTAAGTCCAATTTATTATTCTCTCTCTCTCCCTCTCTTAAAATTTTTATAAAATAAAAAAGAGATAAAAGAATTTTATTTTTAATTTTTAAATTAGTTTATTTTTAAATGTTTAATATTCTAATATTTAAAAATAAAATATTTATGGACTTAAATATATTTTTTATATATAATATAATTTATTTTAATTTTATTATCTAAACTTTTTTAAATTTAAAATTTGATATTTATTATATCTTCTAATAAAAAATTGAATAAATCTTAATGATTTTTGTTCAAAAATTATAAAGATCTGTATATTATTCTTTTTTTTTTTTTTTTTACTTTCTCTTTAACAGAAAAACTCAAGACCAACATAAAGAGAACAAACTAAAAAAACAAACAAAACGAGATGGAATAAAAAAGTAAAACAAACAGAACCAAAAAACATAAAAAAATAGACATATAATTTAAGACGTACTAAAAATTATTTAAAATTTTAAAATAAAATTTATCACTAAAAAAATGATAAAAATCTTTAAAAAATCTTAAACAGTAGATAATGACTGAAATACACCAAAAAAATCTAAGATATTAAGATGTAAGACTAAAAATATTATAATGGCATAACATAATATATATTCCAAGTCCTCTCAATTTCTAGAGTGCAACGTCTCTCTCTCTCTCTCTCTCTCTCTCTCTCTCTCTCTCTCTCTACCTCTTCATGGCAGAGTCACCAAGCTTGAAAGTCGACGAAGTCTGCTCCATTTCGCCGCCACAAGAAACCCCACCAATAACTCTTCCCTTCACCTTGTTCGACATCCTATGGCTTCGGTTCCCCCCAGTGGAGCGTCTCTTCTTCTATTCCTTCCCAAACCCAACAACAACAACTTCATTTTTCGACACCACCGTTGTTCCAAATCTCAAACACTCCCTCTCCCTCACTCTCCGCCACTTCCCTCCTCTCGCCGGCACCATCACATGGCCCCATCACTCACCCCTCCCCCTCATAACCTACACTCCCGGCAACACCATCCCCTTCACAATCGCCCGATCCAACGCAGATTTCAACACCCTCTCTTCAAACCTCTCTCAAGTCAACCACCACCGCCAAAACCTAATACCCCACTTAACCATTTCCCATGAAGAAGCTTTCGTCATAGCACTTCAACTCACCCTCTTCCCCGACCAAGGCTTTTCTATTGGAATCACCACCCACCACGCCGCACTTGATGGAAACTCTTCCACTTTGTTCCTCAAATCGTGGGCGCATATTTGTTCTCAGCTTACTACCTCCCCAGAAGAACCGTTATCACTACCCAAGCATCTAACACCTTCGTTTGATAGATCTGTTATAAGAGACACTTCGGGGATCGCTGAGATTTACGCGAACTCGTGGACCAACTTCGGTGGAGCCACCAATGACCGAAGCTTGAAAGTGTGGGATTCCCTCCATGGAAGTCAAACCGATTTGGTTAAAGGTAATAAACATCACATCCATATCTCTCATTTTATTTTATTTTTTTCTCTTTATTTCTTCCTGGTACAGAACAACTTGTTGCACAAAACTTGCGAATAGCAAAATTAAAATTTGATCGACTATTTAATCATCTTCACTTTCAGCATCCATCATGTATGGTTATTAATTTTCTGATTGATCAAACAATTAATTCGTATTATATCGTCTCATATAATTTTATTTTTTTTAACAAATAGCAAAGCTTGTCTAAAGGTAATCATATTTTCAACATTCCATTAACAGTTCTCGTTTTTTTTTTTCTGAAAAAAAACGTATACAAAACTGTACGAATAACAAAAGTGAAATTATGAATGGTATTTAATCTTCTTTTACAGCATTCATGTATGGTTATTAATTCTCTGATTGGTCAAACAAATTAATTCATCGCGTGATTTTGTTTTTCTTCGTAACAAACAGAAAAGCTTGTTAATATATCTTTTTTTTTTCTTTTTCCTTTGGTTAAAGGGTTGTTCGAGTTGACACCGTTGGATATCAAGAAGCTGAAGAAATTAGCAGAGTCTAAGGTTGTTGTCTCCGACAACAAGAAGAAGAAGATTAGGGTGACATCGTTTACGGTCACGTGCGCATACTTGTTGTCATGCGCGGTGAAAGCGGAGCAACCCAGCTGCGAAAAAGTGCCTTTTATTATCAGCGTGGACTGTAGGGCGCGTTTGGATCCACCAATTCCGGGAACGTACTTTGGGAACAGCGTCGTGTCTTTGTTGGTGATAGCAAAGCGAGAAGAACTATTGGGGGAAGAAGCGTTTTTTAAAAGCCTTTTAGGGATAAGCGAGGAGTTGAACAGGATAGAGGGTGACGTGTTGAACGATGCGGACAAGTGGATGTCGAAGATTCAACCGGTGATGTCGGAGAGGCCAAGGTTGTTCTCTATTGCGGGGTCTCCGAGGTTTGAGGTTTACAGCGTTGACTTTGGGTGGGGAAGACCTAAGAAAGTGGATGTTACTTCCGTTGATAAAACGGGTGCATTTTCACTATCGGAGAGTAGGGACCATATTGGAGGCATTCAAATTGGGTTGGCGTTGACCAAGACTCATATGGAGGTGTTTTCTAAGGTTTTTGCTCAAGGGCTTGAGTCCTTGGAATAAATATGATGATGATGGAGGCTTTCAAACTTGGTTGGTGGGGTTTTTGAGGAATATTTTGTTAGAGAAAAGAGGATATTCTTGATTAATCTCGATGTTTGTGGAAAAAAATAACTACTAAGATGAGGTTAGTGGCTTAATTAAATAAGTTTCAATAATTTAATGGGTTAGTATATGAATATTTATATATCATGAGATGAGATACTTGAGTAAGTTTACTTCAATAAATGAGGACATATCAATTCTCCCTATGATATAGTGTGTCATGAGAGGAACGAATTCTTTGGTAAACGAAAAGTTAAGATTAGTTCTTTTCATTTTTTCTCAATAATTTTCCTCCCATTATAAGAAATTATAAGCCATATTGGTAGACTCATCATCGGACATAAAATTTATTTTGTAAAAATATTATAAGTATATATTAAATAATATAATAATACCATAGTAATAGTATAATAAACTAAACTAATACATCTTAATTTCTTATATAAGTGAATTTATGTTTTTTATGCATCACATGAGTATATGCTTAATATATATGTGTATATATATATATATATATATATATATATATATATATCATGAGAGAAAATTATGTTATAAGAAAGTAGAAGATTAAATCTGAAATGGATAATTGAATATAAATAGTGTGATATTATGTAAGTTTTTTTAAAAAGTTATATCACTTTTTGACATTAAATTTTGATCATTGTATGATTAATCCTCTCACTTTTATATAATATATATTCTCTCATAATATTATATATATATATATATATATAATATTTCTACATTATACAATTTTTTATGTTGACAATTAATTAAAAATCATGATAATTATAACTTTTAAATAATTATTGAGTCAATAAACTTGTTATGAAATTCATTTTTCTTTTAAAAAAATCATCTTTTTTAATTATTTCTTTCTTACTTTTTTTTCTTCAAAACACCAAATTATTTTCATCTACCATTTGGTATTCGACGACATACATATGTTGTTCCAAGATCCTAAGTGTACAAACCACATTATAGCAATATAAGCAAATACAAGAGCCCCGAGAAAGATACCATGACTTTACTCTGTAACCATCATACACACCTCTACAAATTATTTTAAAATGATTTCAGCATTCTTTATTCTCATTTTATAATTTTAATTAATTAAAAAATATTTAAAAAAATTGATATTAACAAATTCATGTTACTTATGAATATGTCTCCGGTTTTTTTTAAAATAGTGATGTTAAAATCATTATTTCTAGTAGTGTATAATAAAATAACACAAATAATAATAATAATATGTTTTAAAAAATAAGATATCGGTAATATTAATAATTGATAATAAATAATAAAATATAATAATAATAATAATAATAATAATATATTTTTATTTAATATAATTTTTTCTTTGTTTTCTTTTAATTCAAATATTTCATTTTTTTACCCTATCACTTCAACCAAATACACGTTACTTTTCAGTTTTGAGTTATATTGCAAAATTAAGTTTATTCTCCGATCAAGTTTGAAGAGTAAACAAATATAACATTGCATAAAAGTTATTGCACCAAAGCAACGAAGGCGTGTTAATCTGTGAAGACTGGCCAAATGGGGTGCTAAATCTCACCAATCTTAGTTTCCGGGGATGTTTGCCCAGTAGCTGTTAGCTCTTATGTTTTGGCTGATGCCTTAGGAATTTCTTTTTCCCTCGTTAGTAGTTTCTTTATCTTTCTTTGCACATCCAACAAGAAAAAAACTGGTACGCTTTATATTATAAATATTAGAATTTTAGGAACGACAATAAAAACTTGAGAAACGACAATAAAATTTTTATAAAAAAAAAGAAGGGTTAAAAAAAAGAGAAAAAATGAAAAGAAAAAGAACTAAAAATATATCAATATAAAATATAGAAATAATAACATATCTAATCCTTCACCAAGCTTATATAACTTATTTCCAATTTGTCCTAAAAAAACATTTTCTATCAATTTATTAAGTCTTGTTTAATTATTTTTTTAGGTAAGTTTCGGTTTCCTCTACCTTTTCTCTTTATGACGAATTCTTGATAACAAATTCTTATTATTACATGAGTGCATAAGAGACTCTCTCTCATTACATGCTCAAACCATCTTAATATATACTCCCTCGTAAGTTTTGGTTTCCTCTACCTCTTTTTATGACGAATTCTTGATAATAAATTCTTATTATTACATGAGTATAAGAGACTGTCTCATTACATGCTTAAATCATCTCAATATATATTCTCTCAGTGCATTTACTTAATAAGTTAACTTAGACTCCTTTCGTATTAATTGAGGAGGTATGAAAAAATTTATGTTATGTTTAGATGAGAAAAAAAAATATATAATATTTTTTATTTGGTTAAAAAAGAAAGAAAGAAAAATTAATCCTCTTATTGTTTGTTTTAGTTTTCAATTCTTTTTCTCCTCTTATTCGTTCATGGAGATAACATATTTGTGTCAATGACATCTTATTCAAATTCTAATCGAGGAGACATTGTTAACATAGTATCATGGTTAATCTAGGACCACTATCTGGTCGTTAGAGAGTGGTGTCTAAAACCATTGGTTGCTCTCTTAGAGATTAATCCACGCTACTAAAAAGATAGAATATGAAAGGACCTCACTTTTTTTTGTGCTTTTTTCTTTTTCTTTTTATGTCTATATTATTTCTCTTTAACCAAATTTCTTTAATATACAATTCATCAATTCTCACAAATTTCTCTTTATCTTTTTAATTTTCATCCACTTAATATTTTCCAATTCTATCAAACGCACCTCAAGGTAAATGTGTAAATGTTGCACAAAGGGTTGTTGCTATATGTAAAGATCTTGACACCAGTACAATTTTCACATAAAATTTTAAATTAAATCAGTGTGAAGTACGTACGTAAATATTTAGAAAATTAAATCAATAATTCAATCCGTTTAAACTAAAATTTTAACATTTTACTTTTAAACATACAATACTTTAAATAATTTATGCTCATGTATATTAATTAATAATTAATATCAAAAATAAAAAATACATCTCTATATAACAAAAAACTAATAAAAATATATTATAGATAGATTTAAAACTATTTAACAAAATATCTATTCTTATATTATAAATTAGTATACATAACTCAAATAATTAAAATTTTATTCTCTCTACTTTATTAATTAGACATTTTACTGCTTTTTATCTTTTCTGTGCATTTATCAAGAATTTTAGTTGTACTATAATTTATTTATATTAAAAATATTTTCAAGTCTGAAGCTTCTATGTAAGTTTATGTCGTCATTTGACTACGTGGTGCGTTTTTTATTGCCTCAGTTATTGCCTTGTCGGTGATTGATTTGAATCATTTGATACTTATTTTCTCACACCAGCTGTGTTAACAACTAAGTTGAATACTTGAATATAAACTTTTAAATATAGGAAACCTTAAAATATGGTACTCCCTATCTGGACTCACATACATAAAAAAATAACTAATTTTACACTAATTAAAAAAATTAGTTAACATTATTTAATTTTAATAATTTCAAATAAAAATAAGTCTATTTTTTAAAATATCTTTCATTAAAATTTGATAGTTGATATCATGAATTAAAATTAAATGAATGATGTTTTTAGGAATGATAACATTAAATAAATATAAAATAGTTAAATATGCTTATATTCTCTGTCTGATAAAATCTTTTTCAAAAATTTGTTTATCCCTTCTTCTTATAAGACCCTTTACAAATTTATATATATATGTATTGATTATTTTTTTTTTCCAATATATTCTTATCTAATTATTTTCTCTCTAAACATTATTGAGAAATAAGCAGGTGGATAGAGAAAAAATAAAAGGATAATTTTAAAACAATAATATAAATAATTGACAAATTTAATGCGATAATTACTTTTTTTAAAAGATGTAAATTAATTGAAAAAATCTTATAATTAGAAATAGAGAGACTATTTAAGTTCAACATACAATGTTACATCAATTTTTTTTTGTTTATATATGAGTTTAAATGAAGTATATTTTTATTTTAATATTATTGATAATATTACCATTATTTTGTTTTTTATGGAATATATGTTATTTTTTGTTTTTTTAATTTATAATTTCCTAATATATATTTTTTTAATAAATTTTATGAATTGTTATAAAAAATTTAAAATTTAATTATAAAATTCAGTTTTAAAAATCTCTTTTTGTAAGATAACTTTTCAACTTTATATTGATGCATCCATGGTTGAATCACATCCTCAAGCTCCAATTTTGAAAATTCTAGTCAGCTCGTATAATAATGGGGTAGGCAAGAATGTAAACAAAAACATTAATTAGCGGCCGATAATAAATTATGCAAACTATTCCAAGAAGAAAAATTAGACGATATTCAAAATATTAGAATTAGTCCTCAAATTGTAAAACTAGTATAGGAGACCAAATAGTTTAACTCGGTTAAGTTGTGGACATGAGTTTGTTATAAATTTTTTAATATTTGAGTTCTATTTCTTCTTATAAATCAAGATCATGTGGCGTCTAGACATTATAAATAATGAATAATATGTTAAAAGATAATTTTCGTTATTTGTATCTATTTTTTTTAATGAAAATATGCTTATAATTTTCCATTCATAATCAGAGGTTGGATACAGTTAGGTCTCGTATAAAAAAAGCATGTAAACTAACATATAATTGAGATATTCTTACCAACAAATGAACAACTTGATTTGTTTGTCGATAAAAAAACTTGAATAGATTTCGAACCCAATATAATACTAATTATTTGAAAATTTAATCATATTAAGTTTTTTCATACAATTTGTCTTTTTATAAATATCAACTAAATTTTATTGGTTTTATTTTTATGAATGTAAACCTTTTTTAAAAAATAAAAAGTCAGGGATAATCAAAACAAAATTATAGGTTTATACTTTCGTGTGTCTTTGAATTTTTCTTTCTTTCTCTTTTTTTTTTTTTTTTACAAATCACGAATTGAGACAATTTTATTGAAATTAAATTAAATTATTGTGAATGGTAAAATTTTTCCTTTCATACAACTACATATTAAAAAATCTGAGCTTTGAAAATTTATTAAATCAAATATTAACTTTTAATGTTCTTAAACATTTTTAAGAGTTTTTTTTTTCTAAGGTAATTATTTTTTAGAAGTAATCGAACAATTAAACGCATGCTAAATTATTCAATTACCTTTCTTTAGTAAAAAAAGTTATCCAATTACATTCAAAGTATTATTTTAGTATGCATTTGTTCGATGAGTTTTATCTTGTAAGAACATGATTTTTTGGGACACAAATAGATTAGTCATAACGAAAAGTGTGCTGGAAAAAGAAAACGGGGGACATGGATGTGGACTTTTACCTGCAGGAAAATTATGAAGAGACTCAAGGGAGTTAACGACTTAATGTCGATAAAATAAAATAAAAGTTAAACACTTAAGTTAGTCTTCAATTAATGATATGTTATTATTGTTGACCCTTCAATAATGTTATTTTCTTTTTCTTTTTGGTGTACTAATGTTATTTAATTAAACAATACTTTAACCCAATTATTGTCATTCTTATTTAATTGACTTGTACTTTTTTAAATTTGTTTATCAAGGAAAAAGGGTATTTTAAACATTCTTTTAATTTTTTCAAAATTCGATGTTGAGAGTTTTAAACAATTAAAAATTTATTTATTATGTCTGCCGTTTAAGGTTTTGCTGAAATGTAAAGGACGTTTTAAATCCTAAAAAGTAAAAATATTTAGTAATAAATATTTTAAAAGATACTGTAACATTGTAATCATTATAATATCCTTAAAAGATAAATTTAGACATTTACTAAAATAAATTTAGCAGAACTGCACAAAAAAGAAATTCAAAAAAAAGATTCTATTCTTCAATAATAGACATGGAATGGACGTATATGGAGGGGGAAATCATATAATCTGCAATTCTGCATTCTTCTGCAGAATCAACACCAGACTCCCTATAACTTAGACAATATACTCAAGACATTTACTCAAATTTAGCAGAACTGCACCAATATATTTCCTTTCAAAAAACATTCTATTCTTCAATTTTATTGAACAAATAGACATGGAATACACGTGTATGAAGGGGAAATCAAATATCTGCATTCTTCTGCAGAATCAACACCAAGCCCCCATACCTAAATATACCTAATCAAGAGCATGGAAAATTGGGGATACAACTATATAAAAATGTACAGAGAAAAGGGGGGGGGGGGGGGGGTAATAAGTACAAATTGGGAACTCAACCTAAATCCACAAAAAAAGCTAAATTACAGATTACAAATTCCAAAGGGAATATTTCTAAGATTAATAATGTTAAAGGAACACAGCGACACTCACAAGGGGCTAGCATGATGGGGGTTGAAGTTGCTTAAGCCTTCTTACAACCTGTTTCATTGTAGGTCTGGTAGAGAGAGAGTCAACAGTACACACAACTGCTAAGTGAAGCACTTCTACCAAATCATCTCCAGGTCCTGCTTCCCATAACCCAGCAGTGAAGAACTCCTTTGCCCTTCCTTGCTTCAGTAGCATGCATGCCCATGCCACTATGTTGAAACCATTTCTATAAGAAGAAAATGAAGGGTCCAATGCCTTCTTGTCTGAGAGCAACTCCAGAAGCACCACACCATAGCTGTACACATCAGCCTTATCAGAAACACGGCAAGTCATGGCATATTCAGGTGCAACATAGCCGAATGTTCCGGCTACACCAGTGGTAGCATGTGTCTCTGAAGTCCCCAGAAGTCTAGCCAACCCAAAGTCAGATAGATAAGCATTGAAATCATCATCCAACAAGATGTTGCTGGGCTTGACATCGCGGTGAAGAACGCGGGGAACACACGTATCATGCAGATAGGCGAGTGCACGGGCTATGTCTAACGCGATCTTGTGAAGAATTTTCCACTCCACAGACCTTTTGGACCTCTCCTGGATAAACTTTTCGAGATTACCACCTGATAAAAAATTGTATATGAGAAACATCTCTGTTTCACAAGCATGATAACCAATCAGAGTGACGAGATTTGGATGATGAAGCCTCCCAAGGGTCTTGATCTCAGCATGGAATTGTTGAACACCTTGGAAACGTCCAACTGCAAGTCGTTTGACTGCCACCAGGATTCCTGGTGATATCTCTGCCTTGTATGTTGCGCCAAAACCTCCATTCCCAATACAGTTACCTGCATTGAAGTTTCCTGTGGCTTGGACAACACTTTCAAACGTCAATGGGAACCCAATATCGGTGAACACTGTAACTTCTTTTCTTAATGAACTAACAACCCTGGACCTTGGCTTCCACTTCCGAGTGTAAAAGAATAGAGCAATCAGAGCTATAAGGACCAAAACAATGGCTGAAGCAGAAGTTATAGATGCTATTTCAATAGAACTGAAGCCATTCCCACTCTTCTTGCCCGTAGTAGCTGGTGCTGTTGCATCAAGTGGCCCTAGTTGCCCTGATGGCACGGTCAGCGAAACTCCATGGCAGGGACTTAGAAACGGATTCCCAACAGCACTGCTGCATTTAATCAAGCCACTATATGAAGGCAAGGATCCAGATAAGTTGTTGAAAGACACATTGAATGCTGAGAGTGTAGCGACATGTGCCAAAGCATTAGGAATGTGACCAGAAATATTGTTGTTATTGAGCAAAACATCTGTCAGATTTCTCATGTTTTCAATAGCCTTTGGAATCTCACCAGTAAGAGAGTTTGAAGAAAGGTCCAAGACTTCTAAAGAGTACAACTGCCCCAGGCTGATAGGAATTGAGCCATTCAACTTATTACCAGCCAAAGAAAGAAACTTCAGATTCTTCATCTGGCCAAGGTTGGTGGGAATCTGGCCTTGTAACTGATTCCTACTGAGGTTCAGAAATACAAGAGAGACCAAATTCCCTAAATCAAGGGGAATCGTTCCTGCAAGTTCATTTCCAGACGCATCCAAAAATTTCAATGATCTGCATATTCCACCAAAATTGGAAGGAATCTGACCAGATATCCTATTATAACTGACGTTTAAAAGCAATGCATCTAATTCATCACATTTCTCAAATAAAAAAGTAGGAAAAGGCCCTGTAAGATTATTTTCACCAACAAGAAATGTGTAACCACTCTTCTTCCCCAGCCTGTCATGTGCGACTGGCAATGAGTGAATGCCAGTAAAGCTGTTTTGCCCAAAGTTGTGAACAACAGAAGTACCAACTCCCCCCATTGACGTGAAAAGCGATCTCTCACGAACCTTCGACATAAAAAAGGATGCATACGGCGGGGAAGCATTGCCATCTGCAAACAGATTTCCATTCCAGGAAGGAACAGGGGGACAAGCATTGTCGGAGAAATCAGGAACTGAACCAGATAACATGTTCCCACTAACATCAAACACACTCATACAGGGAACAAGGAGTTCCTCAGAAAGCTCCCCAGTAAGGTTGTTAGAGCTTAAATCAACAAAATGCAGCTTCTTGCAAACACCAAGCTGGTTTGGAAACTCCCCACTGAAAAAATTCTGAGCCAAATTCACCATCTCCAAGCTCTCACAACCGCCCCAACTTCCCTGTAAACCGCCTTCCAAATTCACCATGGGAGCCCACAATATCCTCAACTTCGGAAGCGACAAAACCTCCACAGGCATTGCCCCTTCAAAATAATTCAACTGATCATTCACAGACCCCAATTTCCCCAAATCACCAGCATCAACATCCCCACGTGGATCGAATAGATTTGACAACACGAGCACCCTCAACTCCAAGCAATTCCCAAGCTCCCGCGGCACAGAGCCACTGAGAGTGTTCCTGGAAACATCCAACACCTCAAGGCTCTTAAGTCTCCCAAGCTCACCCGGAATACCCTCTTTCAACAAATTGGAATACAACAATAGCGTCCTCAACCTCCCACAATTCCCCAAACTCCTCGGAATCGCTCGAACCATCGAATTCGCAGACAAATCCAAATGCTCAAGGTTCCCACAATTCTCCCCAATCTCTCTTGGAATAACCCCACTTAACTGATTAAAAGACAGATACACCCCTCTAAGCCTCCCTACAAAACCGGGAACAGAACCATTCAATTCATTACCAGCCAAATTCAAAACCTCCAATCTCTCAAGAGACCCAATTGAACTAGGTATCTCCCCAACAATCCTATTAAACGCGAGATTCAAGACCCTCAAATTCTTCAAGCCATTGATTCTGAAGGGAAGATAGCCACTTATTAAATTCCCTTCTAAGTCGAGAACCTCGAGATTTTCCATGCCCCATATCGCTTCGGGGATTTCACCCTCCAACGCGTTGAAGGGAAGCGACAAAACCCTAAGCTCCGTGAGCTCGGCGATGAAGCTCAGAGAAGAAGCGTTTCCGAAGAGAGAACCTTTGCTACCGGAACAGGTTCGCCGAATTCCTAAGCCGTAGAGAGGGAATTGGGAGAAATTTGAGCACGGGGGAGATGTTCGGTTGTTGCCGCCGGCGCCGGTGACGTTGACGGCGACGACTCGGGAGTTTGCATCGCAGAGGACGCCGGAAAAGGAGCAGTGACCGAAGTCAGCGGCGGCGGTGGAGGAGGAGGTCCACGTGGAGAGAACACCGGCGGGGTCGGAGAACGAGGCTTTAAGGCGGAGGAGCGCGGATTTGTCCGAATAGGGCGAAACGGCGTCGTTTCGCGACGCGTAGAAGAGGAAGAAAACGATGAAGAGAGATTGTGTGAGGGAATTCCATTTGGTCACTGAACTGCTGTGAGAAAAAGAAGAAAACATCTCACAACGAAAGAAAGTTGAATCGAACTGTGAGACCCAAAACTAACCTTGTTACCCGTTTTTGGAGGGAAGTTGAAGAGAAGAAAAGAAAGGGTTTTTCTGAAAAACCCTAATTTTGATTTTGTGTGGTGTTGATGGGGGAAAAGACCATGGAAATGATGGAGAAGACGGAGGAACAAGACTCAGAGACTCCACACACAACAGTATTGTCTTCGCAAAACGCGTTTTTCTTCCTTTCTTTTTTTTTTTATTATAAATTGTTTTTTTTAATTGATTTGAAACATAAGTAGACCCTGAACTGAACTCTGAAGGCCTGAACAATTTGGAAAATTTTAATTAAGTATCAAATTTTAAAAAATGTAATTACAGAGGAAATTATAACTTAGTAATCAAAGAAAATATTACACACCATAAGAATTAAACATGAATTCTCTAAATCGTTATCATTCATGTAAACTGAGCGATTAAAGAAATTACAATTTTTTTAATTGATAGATTTAAAATAATTAAAGAATCTGTTATTGTATTAAACCTTTTTAAATATGTTTCTAAAAATTATGAGTAATATGTTAGGTTTTAAATTAATCCTATATAAATTTCAATTCTTATAAACTATAAACTATAATAACAGTTTATGAAAAATACACCAATTGATCCTCTTAAAAAAAAAAAGAAACATACACCAATTGATCAAAAGTGAGTAATGAAATATTAGTACATAATTATTCCAGTTTGATTAATGGTGAGATTGAGTTATAATTATATAGTCGAATTCAAGGCAAAAATTTTAAAAAAATACAATTTAATTATTTAATTAGCAAAAGGGGGCAGTTGAAAAAATATTTAGCAAAATGGGGTGGTCAAACACGCCCAGCTGGGGCGTGTTTAAACACGCCCAGATGGGGCGTGTTTCACCAGATGGCGCTACGTGGCAGGCTGAAACAGTGTCCTAGGGTTTTCGCGATGTTTTCGTAAATTACGGAAGGTCGTAACTTTTGACTGGGACGTCCGATTGACGCGAAACCGGTGGCCACGCGCTCGAAATTAAGAGGAGAAGGCCTGGGCAAGTTCCCGAAGGGTTTATGTTTTAGGGTTTCAGATTTTGGATTTTGGGTATCGAATTTAGGGTTTGGAATCTAGGGTTTAGGGTTTAGGGTTTCAGATTTAGGTTGATGGGTTTCAGATTAGGTTAGGGGTTTACGTTGTGATTAGGGTTTCAGATTTTGGATTTTGGGTATCGAATTTAGGGTTTAGGATCTAGGGTTTATGGTTTAGGGTTTCAGATTTAGGTTGATGGATTTCAGTTTAGGTTAGGGGTTTACGTTGTGATTAG
>PYAF01004537.1:3444488-3477845 GCA_007407185.1 Glycine tomentella | reverse complement strand
ACCCTAGATCCTAAACCCTAAATTCGATACCCAAAATCCAAAATCTGAAACCCTAATCATAACATAAACCCCTAACCTAATCTGAAACCCATCAACCTAAATCTGAAACCCTAAACCCTAAACCCTAGATCCCAAACCCTAAATTCGATACCCAAAATCCAAAATCTGAAACCCTAAAACATAAACCCTTCGGGAACTTTCCCAGGCCTTCTCCTCTCAATTTCGAGCGCGTGACCACCGGTTTCGCGTCAATCGGACTTCCCAGTCAAAAGTTACGACCTTCCGTAATTTACGAAAACACCACGAAAATCCTAGGACACTGTTTCAGCCTGCCACGTGGCGCCATCTGGTGAAACACGCCCCATCTGGGCGTGTTTGAACACGCCCCAGCTGGGCGTGTTTGAACACGCCCCAGCTGGGCGTGTTTGAACACGCCCCAGCTGGGCGTGTTTGAACACGCCCCAGCTGGGCGTGTTTGACCACCCCATTTTGCTAAATATTTTTTCAACTGCCCCCTTTTGCTAATTAAATAATTTAGTTGTATTATTTTTAAATTTTTGCCTCGTATTCAATGTTTTAGAGAACAAAAGAATATATAATAATTTTACTCAATTTGATTAGGACTGTTTCTAGTAAAAATTATTTATAATCTCTTAAAAACATTATTATCAATATAATTTATACTCTTGATTAATTAAAAAAATCATTTTCAATTTTTTTTAATCAGCAAATCATATTAAAAAATAACTTTATTGTAAAGTTAAACACACTTAACATGTGTATATTTATATTCTTATATTAATATTCAGGGTGTATTAGTCTTTAAAATTAATTGATGTGAAATTTATTAAAATCAAGATGAAATTCTTAGAATTGACCTGTCTGTTGTTAAAGCTTAAAGGAATGATTGAGTTTTTTTTATATATATAATTTTTTAGTTTAAAATTTCTACATGGAGAAGAGTTTCGTGGTGTTTGGAAATTGGGAATGGGTGGTGATGGGCCCAGAGGACATGACAGGTATGGTCATGTGGGGACCACACGTAGTCAAGAAACGAGGAAACCACACATCACATAAAATTCTAACATGGTTCATGGTTGGAGACACTAGTAAAGTGGCACGGAAAAAAAATGTTAATATGTCACAGACCGAAAATAAATTATTAAAATGTCACATCACCTAATTTGTTGATCACATTAGTAAATTCAGTGGGCTGACTGATATTACATGAGTGGAAGACCAAATTCGTTGAAGAGAGAAGTGAAATAGGTATGACATGTGACAGGTTTTCAAAATTGTGTAGAAATTTCAGAAGGGCTTAACTTTTGACTGAGATGTCCGATGGAGTCGTGTGATATATCAAAACGCTTGAAATTCAGAGAAGTAATTGAAAAAATAAAAAATAACATTAAATTAAGTAATTAAATAATTAAAAAAGTAGACAAAAATGAATTTTTTGGGTGTTCGAAGATTAAATCGTAATTTTGAGACACTTAGAGGCCTCTTTGGAAAAAAATTTGAAAACTTGCCAGCGGCTTCTCCTCTCAATTTCGAGCGCGTGGCCACTGATTTCGCCTCAACCGGACATCCCAGTCAAAAGTTATGCCCTTCCGAAGTTTCTACGCAATTTTGAAAATCTGCCACGTCTCATACCTATTTCGCTTCTCTCTCCAGCGAATTTGGTCTTCCACTCATGTGACGCCACATCAGCACACTGAATTCGCTGAGATGGCCAGCAAATTAGGTGGTGTGGCAGTTTGACAATTTGTTTTCGGTCCGTGACATTTTGGCATATATTTTTTTTTCTTCGTGACACTTTGGCCAATGTCTCTCATGGTTGGCGCTGTTCCTCAATGAAAAATATCAAAATGGTTATTATTATTATTATTAATTAATTAATTAACTAATTAACTAACTAACTAAGATAAAATAACAATTTAGTCATACTTATCATATCAATTATTGATTTTCATAAATTAAAAATAACTAATATAATTTTTTAAGAAAGGAAAAAATAATGTTTTTTTAATAATGTATTATAGTTAAAGCTCAAAATAAGTTTATATATATATATATATTAATTATCACATATCTTTTATTGGAGGTAATCTTGTTCAACCTCATTAGGACTACAATAAGTGGGCAAAGCTGTCATTTCCAAATATTTAACATTTCAGGACTTAAACTTAAAATCTTTGGTTAAGTTGAAACAATCTAACATTAGTTGATTTATGCTGTCAGTGTTAAAATATGTTTTTTAAAAATAAATAGAAATTGTTTGATAATTTTGATTTCTTTTAGTTTAAAAGTTCATTTTAAGCTAAAAGTTGTCTAATATAATTATCTTAAAGTGAGAATTTGGTTATTCATAATTATCTTATTTAACTTAAGGAGAGTTGTCTCCAAATGAGTGGTACATGTGATTGCTACTAAATAAGGCAAAGAAAAACTAAAAATAACATAGGTAGCAGTACTATTATGTTCTTTATGGATGTTTGTTTGTTTTTTTTTCTTTTTTCCTTTTCATGTTATTGTTTTGTTGGTGTCCAAAACAAGGACATGAGGTGTCTTTATCTATTTCTTTTCTCCTTCTCGATGAAGAGATGCAATTTCCTCTTTCTTTTCATCTATCTTTTTGTTTATGTTGTAAATTTTTTATTCAACAACTTTTGAATCTTACTCATAGCTTCTCCATAAAAAATTTGCCCACAAGCTGTTTACGTATAATCCCTTGAAGCTGACAGGAAATCCTTTAACCACAGCCTTATCTGTTTGGCTTGCTTTGTGGTTGTCCCTATTTAGATTAAGAAAGTTATTCTATGGTAGCCAACATGTCCCACCAAAACTTGTCTCATGCTCTCTTAAGCTTTGTTTGGGAGTTAGGAAGGGAAGGAAAGGAAAAGGAGAAAAATGAGGGAAGTTCCTTCCTCCTTGTTTGGGAGTTAAAAATATATTAAGAGAGGGAAATGAAGAGTTAATAAGATGTTAAATGTGAAAATTATATAATTTAAATGTAAAAATATATTAAAAATATATTTTAATATATTTTTGAATTTGTAGTTGGGTTAGGATAGTAATTTTATTACTTTTCCTTCTAAAAACTTCCAAATTGGGGGAACAACAATTTTAATAGTTTGGAAGAATTCAGAGGAGTTTTAAAAATCCTCAAATTCTTTTCCTCAAAAATTAAAACTCCCAACACAAGGAGATGTTACTACACAAACCTTTCCCTTCCCTCCATTTCCCTCTAAAATCCATCTCCCAAACAAAACCTTAGGAGTTTCAACTAACAAAGGCCTTCTTAGGTGGCTCAAACTATGCTCATCCCAATTCTAATATGTAATTTGACGGTACCCTCGCTATGCATTTGATCTCTCTAATTAATATATGTTGTGGGTAGAATTCAATATAAAATAGGGAAATAAGTTTTAGTTAATTATTTGCAAAATTGTTTTTATTTATTTTAAGCATTTGACATGTCTAGTCTAGGTCTTTATTCATTCTCTTTGAAACACCCTGCTGCTTTATATGATAATATCTACAAATTTGAATTTTGAAGTAAATATTGGTTGGGTTATTTTGAGTAGGTTTCGGACATGCACATGATTCCATATTGCTTTTTTTTTTTTTTAATATGCAAATGTCACTGCTAGAAGTTCTCTTGGGCACATGGGACTTGTGTAATGATCATCTTCCCTCTTCGTTCATGATTGATAACACACATCACTAATCATAAGCATGTATACAACATTATGCACTTTGAACATGATCCAACTCCTTTATTGCTAGTTTATGCGATATTGTCATTTGTTTTGCAACATTGTCATTTGTTGCTTCTTTTATTTGTACCACACTATCATTTCTCCTACCAATCACAATTACCATGAACCATTAGTGTATACCACCGTAACATAATTTGTATTTGATGTTGCACTTTAAAGTCTTGGATATGTATGAGTACTTAATATGTAATTACCATATACTAAGTTAAATTGACATTTTTATCAGATCGCAAGAGTTGTTAACAAACTAACTTGGCAAAGGAGACAAAGTAAGGGGGAGCACACACATATGGATCTTGTTTTTCATCAAGGTTATTCTTTCTATTTCATCTTTGTCAGTTTTTTTTTTTTTTTTGTAAAGTGCTGAAAATTTTACCACATTACACATTTTTTTGTTGTTAGTATAATTAGTATGTTGATGATTTCAGCTTGTCTGATGTATTTCAATCTTTATATTTATGTTATGGGTTAATACTATTAAACACTTATCATAGTTATGAGGTTGCCTACCTTGTTTCTTTTAAATTTTTTTCTTGTTGACTTTAGTTCTCCAACCTCATGTTTGAAATTCAAATAATATATTTTTTTAGGAAAATATGTCTTCTAAACCTATGACAATCGTAGATCTTGACAATCTAGAGGAAGAGGAAATGGTTTCTAATGGAATGGGATTAAATAGTCAAATTTAAGCCATTGCCAACAAGATTTGCAAGCAGCTGCTATGATTTTATTGTGTTGTGTCAGACATATATTGCATTTGGTCAATATGTTGTCTAAAAGACACCAGAATGTAAGTGAGTTTGTTTCTCACAAAGATCGCAAGCGTCATGAGTTAATGCACTGTCCAATACATACTAAGACTAGTTATCGTGACGTTGTTAGGATCAAATCTGCAACATTTATCCAATTATGTCATAGATTAAGAGGCACTAATTTAGTGAAGGACAACATTAAGTCGATAGTGGAGGAGCAAGTGACCAAGTTTTACATATCTTTAAGTCAACAATTCAAAATTGAGTTACAAAATTCTATTTCCATCAATCCGGTAAGACTGTTAGTCGCTAATTTCAAAATGTCATACAAGTTGTAATTGCATTAGAGGGGGAACTTTTAGTACAACCATCTGGTAGGGATGTGCCATCACAAATTGATGGCCACACAAGATTTTATCCATTTTTTAAGGTACAATTTTAGATTATGTTGGGTTATGTTACTATGTTGTGTTAGTCATATAGCAACAATTAAATTATCCTTTCCACATAGGATTTCCTTAGAGTGGTACCTATGTTGGAGTTAAGGTTTGAAGGTATCGTGTAGAAAAGATTACCCAATGCAAAATGTATTTGTTGCTTGTGATTTTGACAGGAAATTTACATATGTCTTAGTTGGTCAGGAAGGAACTATATCTGACTTTAGGATATTAAAGGATGCATTTTAACTAGGGAAGATCCACTAAGAATATCTGAAGATGAGTATAAATTCCTTTTCATTTCAAATGACTTGTTCATATGCACTATCTTAAGTTATATGATCCCGTTGTGTATGTAGGCAAGTTTTATCTAGGGATTAAACATCAAATTCTAACACCGTATCACGGTGTTCTTTACCACTTAAAGGAATACTCAACTAGAGGGCCGCAAAATCTCAAAGAGTTATTCAACCTGAGACATGCATTTCTTAGGAATGTAATTGAGAGAATATTTGGTGTTTTAAAAGAAGAGATTTTCCATTATAGCTAGTGGCTCAGAACCACAATATGGATTTGAAACAATGAGAAATATTGTATCGGTATGTTGTAACTACACAATTTTTTATGGAGCACGGGTAATGATGATTTCGTACTTGAATAAGTTGACCGTGAATTTGATCAGAGTGAGGCAGATAGATCCCAAATGCAACAACGTGATGATGAGTATAGACTAGGAGCAAATTTTAGAGATAACATTACAAATGAAATGTAAAATGAATATGAACACTAGTCTTTTTTTTATAATGATGTGTAATTTGTATTTGGATGACATATGAAGTATGAACCTTATTGCATTTTGACAATTTTGTTGTGTATGAACAATATTCCCTTTTATGAGTGTGTATTTATTATAAGCATCATTATGTTTATTGTTGTATGGATAAATCTTTATATTAATTTTATAGGCTGGAAAATGAACAAAGAAAAGGATGGAAGAACAAGAGAATCGTCTACTTCATGCAATGATAGATAAAACAAGACTAGGCCATAAAATATATGGAAGTTGTTGGACAAGTGAAGCTCTTGTAAATATTGTCAAAACATTGAGAATCAGGATTGAAGGATGTTACCAAAAAACATGTCAAGAATAAACAAAAAAATGAAGATAAATGGCGTGAAGTCCATGACTTATTTAGAGGGCTTAGTGGATTTTCTTGGAGTTCACACACAAAGAGGTTTGTAGCTGAAAATGGCGTGTTGGCAGAACTCATAAAGGTAAATTTTTTAAAGCATTTACTTATATTTTACTGTCTATCATTGAAGTTCAATTTCTATTACATTGAAATGTTTATTGCTATATGATAGAATCAAATATTCTACGAGCTTTCCATGGGAGTTGAATTAGCAATCAATAATATTGGAGATATAATTAAAATAGGCTTAAATATGTTTTTAATATTTAACAAATATTTGATATTTGCGTTTATTTTTTAATAATTTTTATTTTGCGTTAATTTTTTAATAAAACAATCATTTTGTTTTTTATCCTTGAATTTTTTTTGTCCTTGATAAATTGACAAATTTTGTGTTTGCTCTCTAATAAAAAAATTCATTTGTAATTAGTCGGGACTAAAACAAATTTTAATTTATCTGGACTAAAAAAATAATACCAAGGGCTAAAAATAAAATTATTATGTTATTAGGGACTCAACATAATTTTTTTATTAGGGAACAAACACAAAAATTAAATATTTATTAGGAATAAAAAATATATTTAAATTTAAAATATAACAATATCTTCATGGTTAGTATTCTTACATTGTTGAATGCTTTTGTGTATGCTTTTACATGTTTACTACATAGGGCCTTCTTTTATTTCTTCATTTTTGACCTAAAAATAATTACTTTTTACTTGTTGGTGTGTGGATGACCGAAAAGGGAATATTGTCAAACAGAGGTGCTAGTAAAGGAAGTATTTTATTTTTTCATGTATATTCCTCATATTATAACATATAATATATATATATATATACATCAGATATTTATCTAAAACAGGTAAATATCCTAAATTATAAAAATTGCAATCAATCTATACAATCAATTATCTCCTAATTTTATCAATCAGCACAATTGGAGGTAATTGAATAATTTTCTGAATTAGAAAATATATTGTTATTCAACACTCCCCCTCAAGTTGGTGCGTGAATGTCAAACATACATAACTTGCCAACTATGTCTTGAAACTTTTTAGAGGAAATATCCTTTGTCAAGATGTCTGCTAGCTGATCTTGTGATTTTACAAATGGAAAGTCAATTATTTTTTGATTGAGCTTTTCCTTGATGAAATGTCTATCTATCTCCACATGTTTTGTGCAGTCGTGTTGAACAGGATTATGAGTAATCTCAATTGCAGCTTTGTTGTCACAATAGAGATTCATTGGTTCACCATAATTTATTTTCAAATCTGAGAGTACCTTCTTGATCCATAAGAGTTCATAGACGCCATGTGCCATTCCCCTGTATTCAACTTTTGCACTTGACCTAGCCACCACCTTTGTTTTTTGCTCTTCCATGTGACTAGATTTCCTCCTACAAAAGTAAAGTATCCGAAGGTTGATTGTCTGGTAGTTTGATCTCCTGCCCAGTCAGAGTCGGTGTAAGCCATTACTCCCATCATGCCATTTTTTGCAAACAATAGTCCTTTGCAAGGTCTCCTTTCAGGTATCTGAGAATTCAAAGTGTTGCCTCCACGTGCTCCGTGTTGGGGTTTTGCATGAACCTACTTACAACACTTACTGCATATGCTATATCGGGACGAGTGTGTGAGAGGTAAATTAGTCTCCCCACAAGTCTTTGATATCTGTTGATATTCGTTGGTTTTTGTTCTGGATGGATTCCTAGAGTGTGATTCATCTCTATGGGAGTTTCAAGAGGTTTGCATGCTAGCATCCCTGTTTCAGTTAGTAGATCTAAAACATTTTTTTTTGTGATAGAGAAATACCTTGTTTAGATCATGCCATTTCAATACCAAGAAAACACTTCAGTTGCCCCAAATCTTTCATATCGAATTTTGAAGCTAGATGTTCCTTTAATAGTTTCATCTCATTGTGGTTATCTCCTGTCAGCACTATATCATCCACATATACAATTAACGTTGTTACTTTACCTTGTTTGTGTTTGATAAACAACATGTGATTTGCATTGCTTTAAGTATACCCGAAGGCTTTCATAGCTGCTGAGAATTTTCCAAACCAAGCTCTTGGAGAATGTTTCAAACCATACAATGCCTTTTTTAACCTGCACACTTGTTTTAAGTTGTTAGTTCCTATGGTGACACCTGGAGGAAATTCCATATATACCTATTCCTCCAAGTCACCATTAAGAAACACAGTTATTTACATCAAATTAGTGTAAAGGCCAATCCTTATTAGTTGCAAGTGATATTAAAATTTGAATGGTATTCTATTTTGCAACATGAGCAAAAGTTTGTTGGTAATCTATTCATACCTTTGGGTGTAGCCCTTTGCCACTAACCTTGCTTTATAACGGTCTATGTTCCCATCTGCCTTCAATTTGATTGTATAGACCCACCTACATCCGATAGTCTTCTTACCTTGTGATAGGAGTACCACGTCCCAACTGTAGTTCCTTTGTAAGACCTCCATTTCCTCATTGATTTCTTGTTTCCACTTCGGGTCCTTTAAGGCGTCCTGCACATTATTAGGTACTGCAATACTAGACAATTGGTTAATAGTCATTGCATACGATTCAAAAAGTTGTTGACACGAGACATAGTTACCAATTAGGTATTTTACTTTTTTGTTTGGATCAACTTCATAGTATTTACTTGAGATGCCTTTGGTTGTCCTACTAGATCTTCTTAATTGTTGAACATTATTTATTTAACTTTCATTTGATACATCATCTCTGCATTCAGATTCATTTATATTTTCATTATGAGCATGGCTTATTTCAATCAGGTTACATGTGTTATGATCGACAGGGGACTCAGACGAGTAATGTTCTGCTTGATTTGATTCTCCATCATCCAAATGTGGATCATTTTGAGGAAAAGAAGTTTCAGTCGAGTTATAGGAATTCATAAGTGATTTAGTTGTTGATGTTGTTTCCAATTGTGATGTTATAAAAGTTCCTTCAAGTAGAAGGTCTTGCTTTTCACCATATCTCTCCCCCTAAAGAGAATACTATGTGTCTCCCCCTGAGTAAAAGGCTTATGTTTCATAAAAGGAAGCATCAAGGGTCACATATAATTTATGTTGAACTGGATCATAATATCTATATCCTTTTTGGGTTTCAGAATAACCTACAAAGATACATTTCTTTGCACACGGATCTAGCTTAGTCCAAAGGGCTTTAGGAACGTGGACATAGACAAAACATCCAAAGACTTGAGGTTCAAGGTTGGGAACATGGGTTGTGGGACATAGACTTTCAAGTTTATGTTTAGAGGTTAAAAAACCGAGGACACGGGACGAACTTTGTTGATGATATAGGCTGCTGATTTAACAGCCTCGCCCCAATAGAATTTAGGGACATTCATGCCAAAGATAGAGGCTCAGGCAACCTCCATAAGTTGCCTATTTTTGCGTTCCACAAGGCCATTCTGTTGGGGTGTGTAAGTGCGAGAAGTTTGGTGCGTAATGCCATTTTGTTCTAGGAAGAGACTAAACCCATGGTCCATATATTCTAAACAATTATCAAATTCAAGGGTTTGAATTTGCTATTGAAATTGTGTTTGGACCATATTGTAAAAAACTTTGAAGGCTTTAAACACTTCACTTTTCCTATGAATAAAGGTAACCCATGTCATCCGGGTACATTCATCTATAAAGGTTACGAAATATCATGCATTAGATAAAGTGGGAACTGTTGTAGGACCCCAAACATTAGAGTGTATATCAGAAAATGGAAAAAAAAATTTAATTGAACTAGGGAAATAGGAAATTTTATGGCTTTTGGCCAAATCACAGACATTACATTTAAAACCCGAAAGACTAAAAATTTGAAAACAATGCAAGTTTGATTTTTTTAAGATAGCCAAAAGAAAGGTGTCCTAAGCGTTTATGCCACAATCAGATTTGATCGTGGTTCTTATTCAAAGTAGTAGTGTGGCAAGCATGTCCAAGCTGTTGAGTTCCATGGGTCGTGGCTTCCGAATAATATAAGTTGTTTTGTTTAACACCATAGCCAAGAGTGATCCTGGATGGGATGTCCTGAAAAACACAAAAGTTAGGCCAGAAGGTCACGATAATTGGGTAGTGATCTGACTGACTGATAGTAGGTTATACTCCAAGGAGAGAACAATCAACACAGAGTTCAAATTAAGTGATTATTTCAAGCTAATAGAACCTTTGCCTATAATTTGTGACGTGCTTTTGTTAGCCGTGGTGATAATTAGATGTGTGTGTGGAGTGATTGAGTGCAAGTGTTTAAAATCATAAACCATATGCTCAGAAGTGCCAGTATCAATAATCCATGTATCTTTTTGTGAATTTACAGAGAGAACAATAATCTTACCACTCTTACCTTGTTGCGTAACATTAGCCTTGGGAAGTTCGTCATGGTTGTCACTCACTATGGTCATGGCTTTGCTTATGATTTTCTTTCTTGGTTGCTTAGTAAAATCCCACCAATCAGGGTAGCTTATCACCTCAAAACATCATTGTTTTGTGTGACCTATTTCACCACAATGAGTGCACACATAGTTAGCATACTTACCTAAGGTCAAATCCTTTCGATGCCTATTGGTACCAATCATAGGTCCCTGGTTTGACTGGTTCATTACAAAGGTAGAAGGTTCAGATGCAAGTTGACTTCCTCACATAGTTAGATGTTGTTGATATTCTCTGCGAACGTATGCATATGTGCTTTTTCAGATCGAGTTTAGGATCCTTCCTGAGGATTTCTCCCCTGACTTGATCAAATTATGGATCTAACCCGCTCAAAAAAATGTGATCTCGAAGTCGTGACATTGTAGATTGAAGATTAACAACCTCAACAACAGTTCTAGCTTGTGTTCCCATGCGATGATCAATTTCCTGAAACAAGTTCACCAATTCATTATAATATGTGAAGAGAGGTCAATTATGTTGCTTGATGGTGAACAATTTTCGATTCAATTCAAATAGGATTGTTTCATCCGAGCCATCGTAGAATGTTTTTGAAATAGCTTCCCATATTTCTTGCGCAGTCCGATGCCTGATAAATCTCTGCATCAGATGTGGTTTCATGGCATCAATGAGCCAACTTTTGATTTTCTGATTCTCGATGACCCATGTTTCAAAGTTGGGATCACCAATTGTTGGCTCTTTCGCAGCTCTAGTAAGGTACCCACCTTTATTCCGAGTTCCGATCAGTAACTCCATCAATTGTGACCAAAAGTGATGGTTTGATTCATCGAGGTCACGTTTACTGGAAGTGAAACGGAATCCTGTTGAATCACGATGTTGGGGTTGGCAAGGGGTGTAGGATGATTCTCCATGGTGACCTAGAGAAGCAGAGGGGGAAAACGAACCAGAGAAGTAGAGTGGCGTGCAATTTAGGGAAAGAATGAGAGAGCAGAATAGCAAATTCGATTTGGAGGTTTGGGGATGTGTTTCGAGTTTGGGGATTTGCAGGTGGGTTTGTGCTTCATGAGAGATTCGATTTCAGTCTTTACGGTTCAGAGAAACAAGGAAGCAAATTCGAAAAAAAAAACCAAAGAAACCTAAGCTCTGGTGCCATGTCAAACAGAGGTACCAGTAAAGGAAGTATTTTATTTTTCCATGTATATTCCTCATATTATAACATGTATATATATACATAAGATATTTATCTAAAACGGGTAACTATCCTAAATTATAAAAATTGTAATCAATCTATACAATCAATTATTTTCTAATTTTATCAATCAGCACAATTGGAGGTAATTGAATAATTTCTTGAATTAGAAAAGATATTGTTATTCAACAAATATATATGGGGTTCGCTTGATCATAATATAGTTGACCAATTTTAATATAATATCAATCCTGTAGCTAAGCCTATGACTGCAAAATGGAGACTTTCTCAAGTCAAGAACTATAATCTTCTTAAGGAACTCTATGGTTCAAGTCGTGCCATAGGAAGCATGGGATATATTGAATGACAGATACACCAAAATATTCAAAATTCAGAAGCTTTGCTGATATTTTGTCACCCCTTGGAAATTGTGGCTCTTTTAGTCTACTGGCAGTTGAATCTTTTCCCTCTTGCTTCAATGCCCTCTCCGTCAATGGCATTGGCTTCAACTAGGACTTCTACACCCTGTGGGACAAAGTGTAAAGTTGTTATGGTTGATGTCACCGATACACAATTTGATAAGTTCAACACAGGTCTTGATAAGGTGGTTGAAGTGATTGGGTGTGGTAGTGTATATGCTGAAAAAACTATCAAATGTAGCTGAGGGAGAAACAAGTTAATATTTCTGAATGTCAAGTTATTGCAATTGAGAGGTGAAATGAGCTTTTGAGGAGGGCCAATGCATTTCAGTATTCAAAGGGGGACATTAGGGAATTATTGGAAGGAATGAGTTCAACTAACCAACCTTTAATGAAGCAATGTTATGACTATTTATGCAGCAACCAATCTGAGACCCAAAGATTGTGTGATATGCCTTCCCATTTGCAATGCAATCATCTGATCAAATTGATGAAGGATGCTAGCCTCGTTGCCTAGTGATAATTGTGTTGTGTAATGAACTTTGATGTCTATTGCACTATTATCTTATGAGCTCCATTAATGTGTCTTCAACTTGTTGAAGGCCTATGTGTAGGTAAGATTTTTTTTGTTATGAGATCTAGTGATGTGAAATGTATTTTGTGTTAAGGCAACTCCTTTGGTTCACATGTATCTTTAATTAAGACAAATTATTAGTAATGGCTTGTAATGTTGACAATTAATTTGGTTGCTATCAGGGATGGATGTAAGTGTTATGTTGGGGGACCTTGGCCCCCTTACTTTTTTATTTTATTTATAAATTGTAAAGTTAATAGAATCTTTTTTGTTTAGGAAAAAAATAGAATCTGAATGTTATATTTTGTAAAATTTTAGTTATTAGGTAATCAATTTTTTTAGGGTTAATCACTGATTGTCTTATGGTTCTCTCTTATTATATCTTTAACTTTTTTTATACATATTATATCTTTCACTTAATTATAATGAAAACAAAATTTAAAAACAGATTAAACCCTACTTTTAGGAATTTTTATTTTTTCAATCTCATATGAAGAGCAAGTGCCACTAAGAATTGGGGAGTAGTAGTTACGAATAGCAAACAAGCTATACCGAATAGGTACTCGACAAGGATACCAAATACCTATCCAGACCCACAACTGCAACATCATGTCATACATTAATCGGTTACAAAGTCAAATACCCCCTTAGCCCGACATAAGACCCTTAACCCTAGTTGATAATAATCATTGGATTAAAGGTCCTAAGTATGGTTACAGAGTGCATTACCTAGATGGTAATCAGTGCATACAACCCCAAAGATCCAAGGTCCAATAAAGTTAGTATATAAAGGAAAAATCAATAGGTAAATTACTATTCATTTGAATATACTCTCATTATAAAATTTATGACTCTGAGTCAAATTTTCACTTGAGTGTCGGAATATCTTTTGTAGATATCCCCATTCATTACATAAATTATAAATACACTATGAGAAAAAGACAAATCATGAGTGGAAGGAAGACTATTTAGAATAGTTAAAGACCCTTCCATAAAATAGAAATAGTATCCAGTCCATCAAGAACAAAAGTCAAAATTATTGCACAAATATAATTATTATATAATTATATTTAAAGTGAAAACTGACAAACAATTTACAATATTCTATTCGTAAATTTTTAATTGGAGTTTTGTTGCTGGGAAAAGATAAAAAGCTAATCACGAAATGCATAATTAATATTACTACCTTTTGTAAAATAGTTTACTTATTGGTTTGCTTACTAGTTGTTATTTGTTAGATTTATAAAATTGCCATTATATTTTTATTATATTATCTTCACCCGTATCATATCTATATATTTTTTAGAATAATCTTGTCATCGTTTATCGGATTCATATCTGCTACATGTATCCTAAAATTTTTGTATATATAAAATTTGATGTATTTAATGTATAAATATTTAGTGGATGAAAATTTTATTCTTTATAGTTGGAACCCAGTCAACCCATCCCAACTCCGTTCCAAGGTTGCTATTTTATGCATTTTATAGTTATGTTGGAAAAAATTAATTAGAAGTCGAAAAATTAGTTGATAATTGAAAGTTAGTAGTGATAAAGTTTTAATCTAACTTATCAAATTATACTTTTTCAATAAAATTAGTTATTAAAATAAGTGAAAAATACAAAATGACATATTTAATAAACATAATAAGAACATTAAATAAATATTTTAAAAAATGTTAAAAACTATGTTGAGGCTGACATACGGTGGGTTGTGGTGGTGATTCATAATAATATTTTATTTGAAGCAGAAACGTTGCAAATGCCAAGTATGGTCAGGTGAATTATGGTTTGCACCTAACATAATTTTTAGTTTTATGTTTGGAACTACATGTTGTTACTTCTATGTGCAATCGTAAGGACCATAATCGGATTTATTGTTGTGCCTATTCATTGGAATCATAGGATCAAAATCAGTTAACCAGTTGACAAAAGAGTATAATCGAAACCAGTTAAGTAACAAAAGAGCAACTGTGAATGGTTAAAATGGTTTATAGTGCTCTGTGATGTAAATATCCTGTTTTAAAAAGGTTAAAATATTCATTTACTCAACTTTATTATTTTTTTTCCATTATTTTATTACTTACCAACTAATTTTAATTCAAAAAAAATTATTTTATTCTCATCTATTTCTCTTCAACCAAATCACCTATATTTTTATTCTATTTCTTTTTTTTTTTTTTGCTTCCCACCAATTCTCTTCTCTTCCCTCCTCACAACCAAATAATCTCTCAAGATGAAATTGGTCATTTACTCAAAATTAATATCAAAACCAGATAGGTGAATTGGTGTAATTTTTAGGCTTTAAGCTCAAAGGTTTCTTGTGTGAGATGTAAAAGCTTTTAAAAAATAAATGATTATTTCACTGAAATTTAAGGTGAACCAAAGACATTACACATCACATAAAGTACAATTCAGAGTCATCTGTTGATTGAATTTAAGATCATGGTCATGGATCATTAAAGATTTGATGGGAAACTATAAGAAAAAAAACATTCAAGGACACAAAAGCCACTAATACAGGTAAGTTTTTTCTCCCCAGTTTCAAGGACAGGTAAGTAGTAACTTGAAAGTCAGATGATTAGCATTATGCAAAACCTTACGACGTCAAATGCAAATCAATCTATGACATCTGATAGCTTGAAATAGACTCAATCACAACTTTGAGTATGGAATTCTAAGGTATCAAATACATACATAAGGACACTCATAATCATAAAACTATAACAAAATACACAATCAATCAACATTTATCAAATTGGAAAGAATCGGAATATATAATTCAATTGTCTTACTTTGATTCTCAAACAGAAGCATCTATGAATATCTGGATCTTAATGCATATAGCTACAAATAATCTAATGAGAACAATAATATTTGGGAGAATTTGGACTATTTCATTTTTTTTAGCATAATAGTCATTTTCAAGTAGTCTTTAATCAATTACATATATCAATATTCGATTGATTGGTCACTTAGGTTATTGACAAAAAAGATTGATCTCTATATATCATTTTAACATTAAAATCATTTACTTCTCAACCATTTACACTAAATCTGCACATGGAAGCTCAGGGTTTCAAGCTGGAACTACCTTTTCATCTATCGTTTTAGATAAGATATGCACAATGCAGGAAATGATTCCGATGTAACCAGCAGTTCCATTTTTTGTCCATTGTAACCATCATTTTAGTCATTTAGTTATTGCCATTCCAACAACATATGAAGACCTTTGTCTCTCAAAGACATGGTGAACAAGAGAAGCAGAAACACCAACTTTTACCACTTCGCTTTGGTGCTTTTTCTGTTTTAGGACTAGGAGGCTGCTGTGGCTTCTCTGGCTGCTGCTTCTGCTTTTCACTTTTTTCTTGCTTTTCTGACTCTACTGTTGACGAACCAGTTCTTCCTCCTTCTGCTGTCAATCTGAAAGAATTCAAGAAGAAAATGATTGTCAATAGCAGGATATCCCACCCTCTAAACAAATCAAATTAACTATTTTGTGTTACTTGAAGAACAAAAACTAAACAGGAAAGATAAATGAAGTCGAAGTGATTAGTGCACATCTATTAATTTCTTGGGCACAAATAGTGAAGATTAAAGTTCATTGATACATGTGAAAAACTATCCAAAGAAAACGCAGGTAGTATGGTCAACTGATTTGAAAACATTCCAAAACCAAACATTGAGAAGCTGGTCATGACATGAAGTAACAAGTAAAGACTAAAGACTGCACATCTAATTTCTGTAAAATATCTTCCTAAAAATTTAGTGATGGCAAAGTTATATAGTAAGATATTTTTAAAGTTATCAATACAAATAGCATGAGTTATTGAAAAAGTACATTTTACACCTAGTGTGTGTTTGGTTCCATGACCTCAATCATGCGTTATTGAATGCACTTCAAGCCAATAGCTACAAACTACAAAGAGTAGCTTTATTGAGAGTACATACTCCAATCTCAACACGTTAGTGATTACTGCTGGATAGTATGAGTCATTAGCAAACTCTTTAGAAATTGGAAGAACTAGTCTGCATATGTATTACACATCACTCTTTCTTAAGATTCCATCAAACAAGAATTTCTATTTGAGACAGCTATATGCTTCTTATTGTGAGCGTTGTGCGTGTGATAAAAACACATTCCTAGTCTTGTAATTTGCATGCATGAAATATCCACCCTCCTTAGGGAAGTCATAGCATGATGATAAAACACTGATATAAGCAAGATATTATGAGAACTCACATAGGAAATTGAAACGAACGTGTGCTCATATTCCTTTCCACCGAACAGTATAAAACACTTGCAGAGTTCTTGGCTTCCCCATTAGGGATCTTTGCTTCTTTAGAATGATCATCTGGAGATTTGTCAAACACTACTTCATCAGTGCCAATTTCTTCTGATTTTTCTGTTTTCTTGAGGTCAACAACCTCCCCAACTGAACCTGCTGATTCATGTGATGTTTTCTCATGGTCATGCCCCCCAACCGAATCCGCGGTTTCACTTGATGAATCTGATGACACAGACTGTCTCTCCATGTCCACTTTTTTGTCTTTAGCAGGTACCTCTTGAACAGATGGCGATGTTGCAGGCATGCTGGGCAAATCACTAGTACTAGGCAATTCCCCAGACTTGTTGTTGAATGGAAAAGCATAATCTCTTGAGAAACTGCTGTTTCCTAATTGTATGCTGAATAGTGATTCATTTGAGGCTACACTCCATTCCATAGGACTTGTAGGTTTATTAAATACAGAAGAAGGGATTCTGTTTGGATCATAGCCAGGAGAATTCATAAACTGAACTGGAGGAGATTGAGTTATTGACCCTGCTTGAAAGCTCCACACAGGCGAGCCGTACAAACCGTACTTGGAATCAACATTGTTTATGCTATTGTCATTGTCTGTATCATCTGAATCTAATGAGGATTCAGATGAAACTGAAGAACTTGAATGCCTGTGATTGGGATAATCATCATCCTCAGGAAGATCAAAATGCACTTTTAGTTTCTTACCACTTCCTCTCTTGTTCTCATAATTCAAGAAGGCCATCAATTTTGGAACTCTACAAAAGCAAGACAAGTAGCACTTTTAGACCACAATTGTGACAGAATTTCTTGCCATGTTGCATACAGTTTTGGTAATAGAATTAGCAAGCTCTTGTAGCAGATTATCTTTCGCCTCTCTAAGAGAATTTTAATATAGGCCATGCACATAAGAGCTACAACACATTACATGCATCCTTAGAAGAGATTATTTGCATCATTAGCATACAACATGTGATCTTCTTGTCAAATAATAAATAAATACCCTTTTCTTATTGTACAATCAACAAATGAAATATTGGGGAAAACCTATAAAACTTACTCAAATTTTTAGAATTAATTCTGGAAACCCTGTAGGTTCAATTTACAACGATCCTTCAATCAAAATATTGGTGCAAGATGAGGTTTATTATGAGACTAACATGTTTTGCACCACAATTCAGGTGATGGAAAATAACAGAGAAAATTAAGATGAAAATTTAAGAAAATGGGGGAGAAGCTGGATTTGGGGGGTATATGAATTTGTCTCGGAGAAACACAAAAGTTTGATAATGCAATGATGATAAAGAAAGGCAAGGAGAGGATCTCGGGAACTACTCCGTTAATGTAACAGAGTGATTAATTAATGATGACAGAAGAACTCAATCAACTTTGGTAGTCGTTAGACCTAAGATGGTTAATGCCTAATGAAAATGTTTCATTAAACTATCAAAGATTATATTAAAACAAAATATTGTTTTGATTAGCTTTGCATGATTTCTAATAATTTTAAAGTCTATCCATATATCGTTTACATAAAAGAATCTACACATTTATATCTTTTGTTGGTGATTATCTATACATTCATACTTAATATAGCTTATTTTTAATTGTCAAAAAAGGTTCTTATATCTGATCATTTAATTTCCATTGTTAATTTCTTATACGTAAATCTGATGAATCAAACTTTCCTTTTTTGGTATATGTTCTGTAAACGTGTTTCAAAGCCTTGAGAAATCTTAACCAAAAATCCAAAAATAGAGGGTAGCCAAAACAATAAAAAAAAGGGTGGGTGTGGACAAGAAATGTACAGAAGGGCAATGTTGAAAATATGATAAGAATGGAGGGTAGTTAGAGAACTAGAATAAAAGAAGTTATCCCTAGAGTTTGTGATTGTAATTGGCACAGGCTATATGGATTATGTATTTGGTCTGATTGTATAAAGCTTAAAAAAGATGAAAGAAGCTTAGCACAAAATATTTGCTATGGTAGGTGTTTTGCAGTCTCAGCCCTTCAATGTTGGAGTTCGTTCCCTCATCTGTAAGCTATGCCCTTATCATTAGCCTTTAAAAAATTACCTTTTTAGCACAGAATGCGAACAGGTTGACATGTTTGCAACTGAAAGAGAACACTTGTTCCCTTCTTGTTGCTAATGATTATGCAAGGAAGTTGCAGTTTTGAGAGCATTTACATGATTCATTCATAACCATAATATGCAGTTAAGTTTTTGAACCAAATGAAAATTTCATTTTATGAGTAATCTAAGCGTTTATTTTGTTCTGCTTATTTTAGAGAAATAATTGCTTGTTATTTTCCCAGCATGTGAAGAATAAACGTTTATTTCCCTTAAAAAAATGTGATACCAAACATGCACTAAAATTAAAGGTACATGTAGCCTTATGTAGAAAAACCATGGTCTTCTGTTTACTGTGTTAGTTTTCTGATCATTTGCAGCTGCAGAAAGTTACTATATTCAGAATCGCATAGTCTATATAACATCACCAGGCATAGTTAAATGTTTTGGTTCTTCAATCCATCAGAGACTGCCTAGAGTTACAGGTGATTGCAGAAGTAAAACTAAGGTACATCTATGCACTATGTTCTAAAATCTTTGTTATTGTGAATTCTTGGCTACAACAACTATGATTTGCAGAAATGTATGTTGTTCATTGGCCCATTTATTAAAAAAATGAATTCTCGTTACAAAGTTCCTATGAAATGTTATATGGGTTGAATGCTTCTATTTAAGAGGATATCCAATGTAGTAGCCTTATCAACATGTTAAACTATATAGTAGAAGTTTAATTTTTATAATCAGTTAGTGGAAAAGAATTTTACATTATCAACTAATTGTTTTTTCTGTTATCATATTATTGGTATGGAGTATCTATCGGACTAATTTTTTCCGAGAAACCTGACTAACCACCTTTAGTAGAGTTCTCTTCTCTCAGCCACGTTTTTTCTATCCACAAGGTTCGAATCCGAAACCTTGCTTAAGGAGACCAAGTCCAATATCACTCGGACCAATGATTTGTTGGTATATTATCAATTAATTATAAATCACCTTAGATATAACTTTTAAAATAATTATTACAAAAATCAATAATCTTATTATATATGACAATCTATGATTAGTTGACAGGAAATCCATGCATTCTAATTAAATTCATATAGTGAATCCAAGTACATTTTCTGCTTTTTGTTGTAACAATGAACATGCATTTGCTATCATAGGTTTTTGCATTGAGGCGGAGAAGAAGGGCAAATGAGAGAACTGAAACTTATGTGCTACTAGAACCAGGGCAGGATGAGAGGTTTGTTTCTGAGGAAGAGTTGAAGGCAACGTTGAAAGAGTTGTTGGAAAATTGGCCTGGCAAGGTTCTTCCCCCTGATCTTTCTAGATATGAGAACATTGATGATGCTGTTTCTTTCCTAGTGAGATCCGTTTGTGAACTTGAAATTGATGGAGATGTTGGCTCAATCCAATGGTATGAAGTTCGTTTGGAGTGATAGTTCCATTAGCCGCTTCATTTGTGCCATGTTAGCTTGGTTAATTATAACCTACCATTCTCTTGTTGTAACGGACACAACACATGTTAATTTAATGCTAGAGCAGCTAGACCCTTATAAAATATATAATTTTTTTATATTAAAAATTGTCACTAATGAAAAAAATAGTCGAAAAGAGGTATGATTCAGAAAATTTTACACAAGCAAGGAACAACATAAAATATTCTTTTTATTTTTAAGAATCAAATATAATACAAAAGATTTATAACACTCACATACTCTACTCAATTAATTGGGATAGACTTTTTTAGTATAAAATGTTTAAATATACTTTTAGTTACTATAATTTACAACATAAAATGTTTAAATATACTTTTAGTCATTATAATTTACTTTTGTTTGTAATTCAGTCTCTATATTTTAAGAGTTTAAGTTTGAGTTCTTTATAATTTTTATTTTATTTAAACTTTAATTCTTAGCACCAATAATATGTCACCGCCATATTTAGTCATTTACCATTTAAAAGTAGGCATGGCAACGGGGCGGGGCGGGGGCGGGTATTACATTCCCCGTCCCCGTCCCCGCCCCCAAACCCGCTCCCCGCCCCCGCCCCCATTCCCCGTCGGGTTTTAAAACCCATCCCCATCCCCGTCCCCGCTGGGGGTCGGGTTTTCCCCGCCCCGCCCCGCCCCCGCTATTTTACTAAAATTTAAAAAATAAAAAAAAATAATATAATTTTTTTATTTGAAAAATAGGATTAAAAAGTTAATTATGTAACAAAAAAATAATAATAACAAACTCACATTTAAAATATGAGACTATAATTTTAAAATTACAAAACAAAATTAATCAATTCAATTAAAAAAATAGAAAATAATATATTTTTATTTATTTATTTATTTTTTAAATATTATTTATTACGGGGCGGGGAGCGGGGGCGGGGGCGGGGGCGGGGGCGGGGCGGGTATCAGTAACCCCATACCCGCCCCCGCCCCCGCTTTTGACTATCGGGGAAAACCCGAACCCGAACCCGAACCCGAAAAATTCGGTTTTTCCCCATTAAAATCGGGGCGGATTTGGACGGGTACCCACGGGTTCGGGTCCCGTTGCCATGCCTATTTAAAAGATGATAGCTATCAAGGTTACTAAAAGATAACCACCAATTAAGGAATGGAAACAATAAGAGTTAAAAAGCAAATTTTTAAAATCTACGAATTAAAATTGAAAAATTACTAGAATAAAAAATATATTTAAATCAAAACAAATGATTCTTTTAAAATGATATTGTTGTAATCCGTAGTGCATAGTTTATACCATACTTATTAATTGATTCTTTTATTAAAATAAAATTATTCTCTCAATATTTGGTTGATAGTAACCCTCCATGCCAAATTTACCTCCTGAAGACAGACATTCATTAGTATTGTAATACCCGAACTTATTCTGACAAATCATGCACTTCTTGATGTGCATACTCAAAATCGAGATTTGTTTCATGGACTATTTAGTTTAATTTTTTTAGCAGAACAAACACAAACAATTCAGTTATTACCGAAAATATAAAAATGAGAAAAATGATCCCAAGAGGTAATAAAAAATCTTAAATATATTTTATTTTCGAAAAAAACATAATCTCACGTTCTATCAATATTTAATTCCGATTGAAGAGACTAGAAAAATTATTCTTATGAGATGGAAATACCTCTTTATTAATAAAAGGATCATATATATATATATATATATATATATATATATATAACGAGATGAAAACAATAATCTCTTATTGTTTCTTAATGATATGTCTTTAATTTTTTTAAATCCAACAAATTTCATTCTGACCCAATTTGGTTTCTTAAAAATGGCCATTTTTTACAACAAAATATGGGGTGTAACGAGAATTTTTGTAACAAAGATATTATAGTAATTATAGTGTATATTTCTTAGAAAAAATAACTCAATCAAACACATTTTAATGATTTTTGGGAATAAAAAATAATTCCAACCAATTTTAATAATACCAAGAAATAACATTGTTATGTTATATTCCTAGGAAAAATATTTCCAAAATTTAAAAAATTATTTGTGAAACAAACTCTCCTTTAGTAACTATGCATGTTTTACTTTGTTACAACATTTTTTTTTCGGTTGGACACAAACATGTTAAATAATTTAATTTAATGTCAAGTTTTTTTTTTTCCCCTCATTCTATCAAATAGTTCTATCAAATAATGGGCATATGAATGTTTCTTTAAAATTTTGGAACATGTATTTATTGAACACTAATTATTTATAGAACACATCACAAACTTCAGAGACCTGACACAAGCTTATAATCACAGAACTGACAGTTCTTTAATATGGGAACAAAGAGATAACTCTTTCTTTCTCTCTGGTATGTATATATTGTTACATCATCTTTAAACTCCCTTTGAACCACTGGCACATGGATTATCATCATGTTGAGCAAAAAAAATCATGTTGAGCAAAAGTCCGTTGAATCCCTCACTCAAGCTGAGTTGATCTTCTCATCAATCAGCATTGGAAGCTTGTTCAGGATAGGACCAACGTCCTTCAAGGGAATGTCTAGAATCTGCAATAATTGAAAATGACATATACATGAAGCACTGTTATATTATTATACCACATGAAAATCGAAAGCCCCCCAAAAGAGTAAAGAAGTAGCATAGCTAGAAAAAAGTAAATGCAGAACAATATGTTATTGCCTCATTGGTGTACCTTTGGTTGATTTTTACCACCAGGTGGTAACACTGCACCGCCACCCCTTCTAGTTCTGGCAAGAAGGCCTTTGGTTACTGGAGACATCATCAAATCAGTTGGGCTTGTATATCTGATAAAATGAAGAAAAAAACACATATTAAGATTTAAGACCTCACATATTGACATCGCTGACCCAATTATCAACTCATCTGCATGTTTTGTCCATAAAAAAACGACTACATACATGTGAATATATTTGACATCACTCACATATATGATGAGTTTAATTTCAATGTTGTTTATGTGAAAACTTCGACCTTCAGCTAATTAAAAATAATATTATGTATGGTTTATTAAATAAGAAGTATGACTTACAAAAATGGTAATCTTTAATAGATTTCAATCGATTAGTGAAAAATTGTAGACATTATTTACTCTTAATATATAAATGGATAATATTACCTTTCTGGGTATTTGAAAGCCTTGGGGACTCTAAGACGAGTTGGGGTAACAGGTTTGCGCAATTCATTTGAGGAATTATTATGATCATTGGGGTCTTGTTGTTGAACTGGAGTTGGTGTTTTGCATTCAGGTTCGGGTATTTGTGGTTGAATTGGAACTTTTGGAGGCGTTTTGAGCATGTTTTCCTTTTCCATGAGATTATAGTGGGTGCCACCACGGAACAAGGAAAACGTGTGTTGATTGGAACAATAGGTCTGTATATGAAAATGGTGGAATATATAGTGACCGTTTGAGCAAAAAGGGTTGCAACGGTCGAATTGTGAGGCGTCAGGCGTTGCTAGAAGAATTGTGATTCAAATACGTTGTCCGTTGGGGATGAATACGGCCAACTATAAAATAATAAATTTCTAAAACATTACAAGAATAACTATTAATTAAAAAAACACAAAATCCTCCTTAAAGTAAAACTCCTCTTCTATCACTAACTCTAGGAGATGACTTAATACATCCCATGTTTTTGCTTGGTTGCATTCCCAAATTTTATAATATCTTCTTGTCTTTTCTCTCAAGCAAATCTCCACTCTTAGTTGTGAAATCCGATTCTGTCATTGATCCAATTAAAGTAATAAATAACTGGTCTAATCGATAAATCAATAATTGACCCGATTTCATCTTATATATATTAAAAATTCAAAATTATATATATATATATATATATATATATATTATAAGTATATAACTAGAGTAAGAAAAGTCTATTCATACTCCAAAATTTAAAATAACAATCGATAATAATTCAAAATCTTAAATTTTTTAAAAAATATTTTTTAAAAAATAAAAAAGTAAAATTTATAAAACAGATCGAACCGATCCAACTAGGATTCAGTAACCTATTCGGTCGGATTTGACCGGATCATTCCAAGACAATTACATAATCAATTCAATCGGAGGATCAATCTGATTAGACCACCAAATCTTAATCCAACCGGTCCGACCAATCAACAGAACCGAATTTTAGAACAGTGCCTCCACCTCCAAATGCCACTTCAACACCTCACCAAACTCATCATTGCGTCACCACCCACCAATTTCATGTGCATTTGTTAGAATCATGTCGCACCGAACCACCATTCCTCCATACAAATTCTACGTAATTAAGGATTGAATAATTCATAATACAAAATACAATACAACTTGCTTAACTCATAAATGTAATTTTTTTTATTATGGCAGTGCGTATGTTTCGGCTGATCTTTCGTAAAGTTAAAATCCTCTTCTCTCACTAACTCTAACGGGCCTGTCCCAATAAGCCCAGAAAGCCCAAATATTAATAGTTTTAAATTATTAATTATTTAAAAAACAGTAAAAACCATCCCTCACTATAAAGTCATCTTCTACCCTACCCAGCATATGCTGCCTCCCTCGAGTCTTTGACCGTTAGCATTAGGGTTTTCTTTCTCTCCTTTCATTCTCCAGTTGCGGCGCCACCTCTTCTAGTCTTCATTCCTCCTTGACCTTGCGATTGTTTGTTCTCTTAACTTGGTTCTTACTCTGTTTCGACTTCCTATAAAGCCACCATCAAAAATGATACTTCTACATATTTTCCGTTTTGGCTTTCTAGATAATGGTTGTGATAGTGTTGTTAGATGACACTGTTAAAAGCGAGTCTTTCCCTATTGATTTTGGTTAATTATCGTTTTAGGTTTTGATTTTGATTTTTGCGGTTCTGCAGTGATGAATTAGAATCGAATTCACATGTCAGACTTCAGAGATTTTCAAATCAATGAGAATGACAATTCTTTTGCTGAGCAGAATTTACAACTTCGTTGTTATTTTCATTATTGAATTCTGTTTTTTTTTTTTATAATTTAGTTGTATTGACGGGAGATTTCTGAGAAGGAGTCTCATGCTTTGTGGAGAGCAAACTTATTACGGTGTTTGCATATTTCTCAAGTAACCGTCATAAATCAATGCTCAAGGCGTCGACGGCGCCGCCCTCACAGGTGGCATCTCCGCCGGAGCAGTCTCATATTCCATTGCCTTGTGGAGCGGTGTCGCTGCCTTTACCATTTGGGACTGGCCATGAGACGAACATTACAATCCATTTTTTCAATTTATCTTTTTTAGAACATAGGGTAGTACTTGCTCTGAAATTTGAAATAATATCTTACTTATTTTGTTTAGGGAGTGCATAGTGTATGTCAAATTTAAACTCAATAATTATTATGGTTTTTATGCTGGCGGGAGTGGAACAGTAGAGCTTCTTTTCTTTGTACTTTTTAATTGCTTTCTGCAGACAGTTCATTCAAAGACATTTTGATAAACAACTGTTCCAATACCGACTCTTGTGGATGAGTGGATTGCTTGGTATTTTATTCAAATTGAACAAACATTGCTGATGTTTGTTCAATTTGTGGAAGCATGTTTACAACAACATTCATCAAACCTTAAAAGTGGCCAGTTCGTAAGATTGGTGGGATACCCCCTGGAAGAGTTCCATAAAGGGCACTAGTCATACCAAAATTAGGGTTTATGATTCCTTAGTCTCTGTTTCACTTTCGAGTTTTGCTTTCACAATATGCTTCGCTATCTGGTCGATGTGGATTAACTTGATTCCCATTCTATTTGTTCCCTTGAAGCAATAGCGATTTGTGTTGGTCTTTTTTTTTTTTTTTTTTTTTTTTTTTTATCTCTTCCACAATCCCTTTGGTTTTGGGAGAATGCAGGAGCAACTAAATCTAATTTTCTATTGAAGATGTCATTTGTTTGTTGTGGGTTTGCATTTTCTGGGTAATTGAGTTACAACTATTTTTAACTGGATGAGCCTACAGACCTGTAATGATTTGCGGGTATGATCGCAATCATTAATGAACATCTAAGGGACTGAGTTATCCAGTGTTTTTATTTTCTTTTCCAGTTTTTATTTTCTTTTACATTTTGGTTTTGAAAGTTTGGTTTTTGTTTAATTTTTTAAAATATGTTCTTTTGAATTGGGGTTAGTCATTAGTGTTTGAAAGGCTTCAGCTTTCTTTGAAATTTTTACTTGCACTTTCCAATGTGTTTGGTGATGGTTAATTGAAGCTGATATGTGTGTTCCCCTTTACTATCCGTTGTTGCAATTTTGATGCAGCATTTGGACGACGAGGAACTTAGTCATCACTCTTTTTTGTTTGTCAGAAATTTGGTTTTTCATTGAGGTATTTACAACGAAATATTGATGTTATTGCATTTATTCCATCGGGTTGAGTCATTTATTTGAGGTTAGATAATGTTTTCTTACTACTTATAATAGTTTTATTTACTATGTTGTTTTGGGATTTTGGTGGGTTATGATGAAGCTGAATATATAATCCAACACTTGATCTGAGTTATTATGAGTGATGGTAAACAATTTCTATGCTTCTGAATCTACACATGTTTTTGAACAACTATGTTTATTATTATTTTTCAATTGAGCCTGTTAGGTAGGTTTTCATGTTCTGGAAATATAACCATTTTTGGTATGGATATTAGGTTATCTCGTTTAGTTTTACTGCCACATTTTTGTATCTTCCATTAGGGAAAGTGCTTGAAGCTTTAGTGCTTATCACATAGGCATTAGCTTTTGTTAATTGACCTATTGACATAGATTGATTAGTGGATTGACGAATGTCGATTAATGCTTAGTGGATTGACATATTATTATTTGCTTAGAAGCTCCCTTTATTCCCGTTGCTAACATCATGTGATGAATTTGAAAAAATCTTAGGACACCTTCCTACACAGCTAACATTGCTGTGGATGACAATAAATTTTCCATTCTGATGATGTGGTTTGTTTCTGCTCCACTCTTAGTAGGCCCCACAATACTCAAATGGGTGGGAGATGTTTGTTTTTAATAGAAACATCAATATTGGTGATATTTTGTTTTGGGTTTTGCTTTTTCCTGGTTGATTGAGTTAGCGGGGTTGTGCTATTTTCAACTGTGATGAGCGTCCACACCTGTAATGATTTGTGGGTATGATCAGTCATTAATGAACATCTAAGGGACTCTGTTATCCAGTTTTTTTTTTCTTAATTTTTTTCTTTTAGATTTTGGTTTTGAAACTTTGGTTCTTGTTTAAATTTTAATATTTTATTTTATTGGGGCTAATGGTTGAAAGGCTTCAGCTTTCTTTGAGGAACTAAATAGTTTTTGTCAGAATTGGGTTTTCATCAGAATTGTTTTTTTTATTGAGTTATTTTTTACCATGAAATGTTGATGTTATTGATATGTTGCCATCGGGTTGAGTTATTTATTTGAGGTTTATAAGATCGTGTTTTCTTACTGCTTATAATAGTTTGAGATTTTTGGCGGGTTGTGATGAAGATAAATATAATTTTAACGTATTTATCAAAATAATTAAAAACCCATGGACTTTTTATAATTAAATTTTTTCAAAATATCAGATTCCTTTTAGCTATGAGTCCTAGCTGGCCCTGTTGAGATCTATGCTGGTTTGATATTTTGGTGGTTTAGGATGTAATTGAATATAATCCAACACTTATTTGAATTATTACTAGTGATGGTAAACAATTTCTATGCTTCTCAATATGCTTTTGCTTTTTTTTTTTTTTTTCTAATTTCAATTGTGTGAGTCAGTCCTAATGCTTGATTTGAATATTTGAATAAATGAGAGATCCTTGTCCATGTTTTCTTTTTTGGCTTTCTAGATAGTGGCTGTGATAGTGTTGTTAGATGACACTGTTAAAAGCAAGTCCTTCCCTATTGATTTTGGTTAATTATCTTTTTAGGTTTTGATTTTGGTTTTTGTGGTTCTGCAGTGATGAATTAGAATCAAATTCACATGTCAGACTTCAGAGATTTTCAAATCAATGAGAATGACAATTCTGTTGCTGAGCAGAATTTACAACTTCGTTATTATTTTTTATTATTGAATTATTGAATTCTGTTTTTTCTTTTTTTAATTTAGTAGTTAAGTTGTATTGACGGGAGATTTCTGAGAAGGAGTCTCATGCTTTGTGGAGAGCAAATTTATTATGGTGTTTGCATATTTCTCAAGTAACCGTCATAAATCAATGCTTACGGTGTCGACGGCGCTGCCCTCACAGGTGGCATCTCCGCCGGAGCAGTCTCATATTCCATTGCCTTGTGGAGCGGTGTCACTGCCTTTACCATTTGGGACTGGCCATGAGACGAACATTACAATCCATTTTTTCAATTTATCTTTTTTAGAACACATAGGATAGTACTTGCTCTGAAATTTGAAATAATATCTTACTTATTTTGTTTAGGGAGGTTCATAGTGTATATCAAATTTAAACTCAATAATTATTAGGGTTTTTATGCTGGCGGGAGTGGAACAATAGAGCTTCTTTTCTTTGTACTTTTTAATTGCTTTCTGCAGACAGTTCATTCAAAGACATTTTGATAAACAACTGTTCCAATATCGACTTTTGTGGATGAGTGGATTGCTTGGTATTTTTATTCACTTTTCCTCCTTAATTGCATTAAAGGGTTATATTCCTTCTGCCTATCTAAATATTATCGCCTGACAGCAAATAAAAGGAGCTGCAAGAAAGTGTGGCCGGGGAGTTCAATTTGGAGAAATGGAACGAGAACTGCTAGTACATGGAGCTGCATATCTTGTGTATGATAGGTTGCACACTTGTTATGATTATCACATTGCTGATGTTTGTTCAATTTGTGGAAGCATGTTTACAACAACATTCCTGGAAGAGTTCCATAAAGGGCACTTGTCATACCAAAATTAGGGTTTATGATTCCTTAGTCTCTGTTTCACTTTCGAATTTTGCTTTCACAATATGCTTTGCTATCTGGTCGATGTGGATTAACTTGATTCCCATTCTATTCGTTCCCTTGAAGCAATAGCGATTTGTGTTGGTCTTTTTTTTATCTCTTCCACAATCCCTTTGGTTTTGGGAGAACGCAGGAGCAACTGAATCTAATTTTCTATTGAAGATGTCATTTGTTTGTTGTGGGTTTGCATTTTCTGGTTAATTGAGTTACAACTATTTTTAACTGTGATGAGCCTACAGACCTGTAATGATTTGCGGGTATGATCGCAATCATTAATGAACATCTAAGGGACTGAGTTATCCAGTGTTTTTATTTTCTTTTCCAGTTTTATATTTTTTCTTTTACATTTTGGTTTTGAAAGTTTGGTATTTGTTGTTTAATTTTTTAGAATATGTTCTTTTGAAATTGGGGTTAGTGTTTGAAAGGCTTCAGCTTTCTTTGAGATTTTTGCTTGCACTTTTTCTACTGTGTTTGGTGATGCTTAATTGAAGCTGATATGTGTGTTCCCCTTTGCTATCCGTTGTTGCAATTTTGATGCAGCATTTGGATGTTGGGGAACTTAATCATCCTTTTTTGTTTGTCAGAAATTTGTTTTTTCATTTTGAGGTATTTACAACGAAATATTGATGTTATTGCTTTTATTCCATCGGATTGAGTCATTTATTTGAGGTTAGATCATGTTTTCGTACTACTTATAATAGTTTTATTTACTATGTTGTTGTGAGATTTTGGTGGGTTATGATGAAGCTGAATATATAATCCAACACTTGATCTGAGTTATTATGAGTAGTGATGGTAAACAATTTGTATGCTTCTGAATCTACCCATGTTTTTGAGCAACTATGTTCACTATTATTTTTCAATTGGACCTATTAGGTAGGTTTTCATGTTCTGGAAATATAACCATTTTTTGTATGGATTAGGTTAATAGAAACATCAAGAGTGGTGATATTTTGTTTTGGGTTTTGCTTTTTAATGTTGATTGAGTTAGTGGGTTTGCGCTATTTTCAACTGTGATGAGCGTCCAGACCTGTAATGATTTGCGGGTATGATCACAGTCATTAATGAACATCTAAGGGACTCAGTTATCCAGTTTATTTTTTTTTTTAATTTTTCCTTTTAGATTTTGGTCAGTTTGTTCCTGTAATTTTTCTTTATTTCTTTTAATATGACCGTTAGGAATCTTCTCCATTTTACTAACTATAATTAGAGCGAGGTAGAACATATGCACACAAAATCTAACACAGAACAATACACAAAAATAAAGGATCATTGTTAATTAATGGTTCTTTCACTCTTTACACAAGAAAGAACACTCTCTCCCCTTACAATACTGAGACATTTCTCAGGTTCTCTTAATACAATCCTTCCTTCCCCTCTTCTTTAGAAAGATGTTATTTATACAAAACTACTAACTAATCTGTTAACTGTTGACAGCTGGCAAAGTCTAACTAACTCCCAACAACTTATGTGATAGATGACATAGTCTAGCTAACTCTCAACAACCTAGTGTACATTAGCTACAACTTAGCTAATACATTATGATTCCTTTTACCTAACAATGATTTTGTAATGTAAGATTATTGTATTAATACTATAATTTTAGATATATGAATATGTATAAAAAAATAATTACATATTCATTGGAATTTCCAATGGTCGAAATCTGTCGCTAACATAAAAAATCCGTCGGTAATTTCCAATTTTTGAGGAACAAAAATATGTCGGATCATCGTTGGAAATTTAATCGACAGATTTATTTTGTCCATCAGAAATTTCTGACGAAAATTTTCATTGGTAACTATTCGTGAGAAATTTTCGACAGAATGATCCGTGAGAAATTTTCGATAGATCATTCCTTTGGAAAAGAAATTTCCGATAGAAATAATTTGAAAAAGAAATTTCCGATAGAAATAATCCGTCGGAAATTTTTGACAAATCTATACGTCAAAAATTACCGATGAAAATATTCGTCACAAATATGTATGTAGACAATTATACTTAACTTCCATAGTGATCTAGAACTCTACAGCAACAACAGTTAATATAGCTAGCAATAACTCCTACATATGTAGACAATTATACTTAATTTCCATGCTAAAAATACATATGTTGACAATTATAGTTAACTTCCATAATGACTCACTCCAGAACCTCCACAGCGACAACAATTAATATAACTGACAATAACTCCCACATATGTAGACAATTACACTTAACTTTCATACTAAAATGGAATTAACTAAAGTAACTCACCCAAATTAGCCAATCCGTGAAGTTCACAACCATGTAAAACAATTTCAGTGCCATGACAAAATATATGGAGCACCATTATTCATAATAGCTAGGGTACCTCTCAAAAGTTTTACCTTTTTTTCATTTTTCCTCAATTTTCTCATCTTCCAATTTTTTTTTAGCAAATTGACTAATCATTTTTCTTTCTTTTTGTCTCTCCCACTCTCTCTCTCTCTCTCTGTAATTTCAAGCTTTATTTTTTGCTTTTAGAAATTTCCAAGGTTACACAATCTCACAACGTACTCCAAACATAGCACAAGGTTGCCACATAATATTTTGTATGGTACCAATAAACATTAAAAAGTAAGATTGCAGGGAAGTGCAGATCCTCTGCAGTAAATTATGATAGTATTTGGAGAAATTAAACATTTATTGGTCAATTTTAAACTTAAATCATAGACCTCATCACACACGAGATTCATTCTCTATAATATCCATAAATATAGCAAGTACATGGCCGAAATGTATCTGATCCGAAGACTTGTCTCTTTGAACGTTTGGGTTCACAGCTCCAATCCATGTCTTTCCTTGGTGGGGGTAACGATCAGCTAGCACGTAATAGAGACATCCAGCACAATGAATTGAAAAAGTGTTTCCTGCACCAGTTTTCATATAAATGTCTCAATATTTTCTATTTCAAAAATAATCTGTGATTTATCTGGTCAGAGCTAAATGTTTAGATATATATATATATATATATATATATATATATATATATGTCTTCCATTTTCTGAGTTAAGTGCAATATTTCAAAGAAATAAAAAATACATACGAAGAGAGAGAGAGAGAGAGAGAGAGAGAGAGATAGAGAGAGAGCAATGCACCAGCTGCTTTGAGTGTGAGCTACCAGAGGGTGTAGTTTTTCTTTGGTTCCTGTTTTTCTTTTTATCTCCATTCACAAAAAAATTAAATAAATTATCAATAACATATATAATATTTAATATAACATTAAATAACATTAAATGCATATATTAATAATATATACTCTCTTTGTTCCATTAATAATATATTCGAAAATGATTTATAAAATGAATCTATACACATGATATTTTTTTATGAGTTTTAAGCAATAAACTTAATTATAATTAAAAAATCAACGAAATGTCATAGATTACATTAATTCTTACCATCAGAATGGAAATATAATATAATTATTATAAGCTTTAAGCAATAAATTAATTTAAACAAAAATATATATTATAAGTTACATTCTTAACAACAGAATGATAATATAATAATTATATTGATAGTTATGATTATTTGATTGCAATCAATTTTATATAATTGTAATTTTATATAATAAGTAGTTGTTTTAAAGAATATTTTTAATTAATTGATGCCAATTAAAATCCCTAATTGTTAGACTAATTAAACTAATTTAATGATGATTTACTGAATTAATGGATTAATATATAACAAAATTGAATCTATATATTAGTATAGAATAACGTATTATAAAGATAAATGTAGTCAAATCTTAATAATATTAACTTGACCAGTCAATTAAAAAAAAATATTCTTTAAAACAAC
>PYAF01004537.1:3425701-3444388 GCA_007407185.1 Glycine tomentella | reverse complement strand
AAAAAAAAAAAAAAAATCCTAATTTCATTAGTCTACTATATATAATATAATCAATTGTATATTTATAATGGCAAAAAATTATTAATAATTAAAATTTTATAATTGACAATCTATGGTTAAAATAAAAAATAAAAAAATAATTTAATCGCAAACAAATTGTATTATAAATTTTAAAAATACTAATAATCTTTTTTTATAAATATACATAAATTATATTTACCTGTGTATGATGACACGGATCATATATTCTCTCTCTCTTTATATATATATATATATATATATATATATATATATATATAACATTTAATGCATTCAAATTAAATACATATATATAAACCTGAGTAAGCAAAATGGATCCTTGTTGCATGCAACTTATAGACAATGCGCCCGTTACGTTGAATTTTATCTTGGATTCAGATGCTATGGGAGTGTGTGCTACCATAGGGTGCAGTTTTTCTTTTTCTTTTTATCCCCATTAAAAAATGAAACGCAATAAATATATCATCAATAACATATATAATATATTCAGTAAAAAATAACAGATATAATATTTATATACATAATATTTAATTTAACATTAGCTAATTACTTTTTTCTACTTATATATATATATATATATATATATATATATATATATATATATATTCAAAGAAGGGCCTCTGAATCCATTTAAAATACAACATGATTCCAACTGTGTTAGTTTTACCATATCCAGCTCAAGGGCATATCAATCCCATGATGAGACTCTCACAAAAGTTGGTTGAAAATGGATGCAAAGTCATTGTTGTGAACACAGACTCCGACCACAAGCGAGTGGTGAGTTCCATGGGCGAGCAACAACATAGCCTTGATGAATCACTACTGAAGTTTGTCTCAATCCCCGATGGTTTAGGATCTGATGATGACAGAAACGATATGGGCAAGGTGGGTGAAGCTATGATGAACACTTGGCCACCTATGCTTGAGAAGCTCATAGAGGATATTCATATGAAGGGTGACAATAGAATCACCTTAATTCTTGCAGAATTGTGCATGGGATGGGCGTTGGATGTTGGGACTAAATTTGGAATCAAAGGGACCCTGTTGTGGCCTGCATCAGCAGCTTTATTTGCCCTTGTATACAACCTCCCTAAGCTTATTGATGATGGGATCATAGATTCTGATGGTGGTAAGAATATCATACTCTACTATATATACCAACTTAATTGTTTGACTTCATTTGGATTCTGTTTGGATAAATTTTGGTATAAGTACTTTTATCTTTTGCTGAATTCCTATAAGTTTTTATTGGAGAAGAAAAGAATAAATAAAATATTTGTTCTTAAAAGTTAAAGTATAGCTGATGAATAAGCTAGTTGTTGAAATTAACCTTCTGATATTATTAGTTTCTCTAAAAAGTTTATTCTTAATTTATACATAAACTAATTTTAGTTTATAAAAAAGTTTTTTTTTCTTGTGTAACGAGAAGTTTATCCGAATTAACAAGTCTTTATTCTTTAAAACTCACTGATGTACTCCATTGATTTTATTGCCATTGAAACCCAATTTGGAGGAATATAGATATCAATAAATTTGTTGTATATTAGTATTTATTTAATTTTGTTTTACATTGTAGGATTAACACCAACCACTAAAAATACCATTCACATATCACAAGGTATGGCTGAGATGGACCCGAAAACCTTTTTTTGGTTTAATATGAGCGACACAATAAACAGAAAGACAGTACTGAAATATTTCATGCACTGTACACAAAGACTGAATTTAGCGGAATGGTGGCTTTGCAACACCGCAAATGAACTTGAACAAGGGCCATTATCCTCTATTCCTAAGCTTGTACCAATTGGTCCATTGTTGACAAGTCATGGTGATACAATTGCAACTACAAAATCAATCGGACAATATTGGGAAGAAGATCTCTCTTGCATGAGTTGGCTCGATCAACAACCTCGTGATTCTGTGTTGTATGTTGCCTTTGGTAGTTTCACTCATTTTAATCAAAACCAATTCAACGAACTAGCTCTTGGATTGGACCTCACCAATAGACCTTTTCTTTGGGTTGTGCGCCAGGATAATAAGAGGATATACCCTAATGAATTCTTGGGAAGTAAAGGTAAGATTGTTGGTTGGGCTCCTCAACAAAAGGTGTTAAGCCACCCTGCAATAGCATGTTTTGTCACCCATTGTGGTTGGAATTCTATCATGGAAGGTTTGTCTAATGGGGTTCCTTTCTTATGTTTGCCATATGTGGGAGACCACATTTATAACAAAACATATATTTGTGATGAGTTGAAGGTTGGGTTGGGATTTGACTCAGAAAAAAGTGGACTTGTGTCACGCATAGAGTTAAAAAGAAAAGTGGAGCAACTCCTTAGTGATGAGAACATGAAATCAAGGTCTCTGGAGTTGAAGGAGAAAGTCATGAACACTATAGCCGAAGGAGGTCGATCTTTGGAGAACCTTAATAGTTTTGTCAAGTGGGTTAAGGAATAAGGATCGACATTTTATGCATAATTTTTTAGTTATGTTACCTGAAAGAAATAAGACCAAAGTGTTGAAGAAATAATATATCAATAAGCTATAACTAGATGTCAATCCTAAAACTTAAGATAGGCATGAAACTTTAGCAAAAGTTGGTACGTTTGTAAAGTGGTTGAAGCGTTGTCAAAGATATGTATTAGGGTGGCTCATATAATTTACTTCTCTTTTTCAACGGGCTTCACATTGGCCCAGCATCTTGTTTCTCAATGGGCCATAATTGAGAGCTTCCCTTGCTCTTTCCCAAATTCATTCAAATTAAGGATTATGAAGAAGTTAAATTTTTAATCCAAACAATTCTTAATGTTAGATATATTTCAAATAATAATAAGAAGAAGAATAAATTATACTTACGTCCCTATATTTTTTTCTCAAATTTCCCCGATACTTTTCCCTTTTGCACATTACTTTTATTCCGTTTGTTAACATCGTTAAATAACGTCAATTGAAATATATGAGCAGATGAAATTGTCCTAATAATTTAATTTTAAAACTAAAATTATCTCCTCCCAATTAGTCTCAGAATTTGCCGCACCAAAATTGAGATTGAGTATTGAGGATTCACATAAAAAGTAAAAACGTAACTAATTTTTGGAGAGTCAAAGAATTTTCTTGTTTGACAATTCCTATTCTAGGTATTCCAATCACAAAACGCGTTCCTATCTCGATCTCTCTCTGAATTTAAACTCGAAATTCCATTTCAATTGATAGAAATTAAAGAAGCAAACAGAGTGAATTCATAATCAAAATAGTTTGTCTTTGATTTGTAATCAAGAGAGTAACTGATACAATCAATCATTAGAATACATAAATACTGTTGTGGTTGGTCAAGCAACAACACTTGCAGCCTGAAGAAAATTAACAATGATTCAAACCTAGTGTATCAGGACTTCATTTATCTCCAAGGCATTGTAGATAACAAACACAATATATGTTGAAGCATCTGAACGTTTATTAATTTAATGTAGCTTTACTTGACACCTGCTACAACATGGACTGAAAATTAGCCTCTCCCACAAGTACCCTGTAAAATATGTCCTCATGGATAAGTGTATTCTACAAAGTAGTAATAGTGGACTTAAAAGTTTAGATATCTTATCTAGAGACTATTTGTATTATCAAATAATCTAAATTTCATAAATTAAATAATTTTGGATTTTTATCTTGAGTTGGAAATTATTTGTGTTTTTGAAGAAAATGAAAATAAAGACAAACAACAATTTGAAAGAAGAGATATTTATGAACAAAAGTGATTCGAATTATGACTTCATATATACAGTTTTCCCCTAATTCCTATTTTAATTAAGAACTCCCAGTTATCAATTAATTGTCTAATACTCTTATTTTAATTGTCAACCTATGGTCAAGGTTTGAGAGTACTCTTCCCCCTAAATCAATACTGCATTGGTCCTTTGGGATTTAACTTAAGGTTAAGGATGAATAATAGAGAAGTTTATAAAAAGGAAATTCATGCCGTCAATTTGGTCATGCAAGCGTTATGAACCCTATTATTCTATAAGTCAATTAATTACAAGAAGATGTCACAAAAACACGCAATTAACTAATAATCAAAGTGATCAATTCCAATATAAAAGGAAAAATGATATAAAGATACAATTAATTGAACAACATCGAAGAACTTTATTAAAAAGAGGAACTAGAATACATGGGTACAACTCCATCACAACTTGAGTTCTAAGGGGTTTAGCCAACCATGGTCATAAAATAACTAATTAAACAACATACAATATTGCATTAGAAATAAAAGAGATCGAAAACCTTAACAGATTCGGATCTCAATTGTTTTCGGTACAATATTCCTCTCTCAAACGTTATTGTTGTTCGTAAAATGTATAATAAATTTTGTAATTTATCAAGTACAGACTCCAACTTCTTATTTATAAACTCTTAAAGATAACTTTAATTAGGCACACTATAGATAGATATTCTAATATGATCTTTAAAGATAATTACTTTAATTAGGTGCACTATAGATAAATATTTTGATTAGATCCCTAAAGATAATTACTTTAATTAAAAGCCTAAAGATAATTTTCCTTAATTAAGTTCACTACGATCATGGTGATATGCACCGTGGTCGTTATCAAAATCTTGGCACTAAAGCTTGAGATCTTATAAAATGACTAGGGCCCATCATGATTGATCATGACCTTCGTGGTTGATTATGGTCATAATCAATCTATCACGATCATTATCAAGTGAAAATAGCACCAGATCTTCATGAAATTGTGCATTTTTGAACTTTTCCATTGTATTAAACAATTATACTTCTACTAGGTAAAACTAATGTCCAAAGGTGATTTGTACCAACAAAATAAATGAAATAGCACATAAAGTCACATAAAATATCACTTAAATTATGGTTTATCATACCCCATCAAAACAAACCTCAATTGGTTGGAGCAAAAAATGAGCACAAACAACATCGACCGGTAAGGTTTACAAAATTTAAACTTGGAGCATTTGTTTCAAACATAATACTTTTTTTAAAAAATTTTGCTTTTCAGATTCTCCACTTAATTTGGAATAGAGTGTTGTTTAGAACCTCTTTATGGGGTTCTATCATGGTTGTTTCATGGGAGTTATGATTTGCATTTGCTTGCATTAAGTGCCAATATGATGTTGAAATATAAACTTGATTTTGGGTCTTATTAATCTAAAAGTCCAATTTCTAGAAACTTCCTTAGGCTAAATTCTAGAAGCATGTTCTACATGAACCTATTTAGAAGATAATTATAGTAGTATGTAAAATATTCTAGAATGTGTGAGTAACTTTGTATGCATGAAGAAAGTTCTAGAGACACTACTACAAAACACACTTTCAAAGATAAATATTTGACACTTTTCACGATGATTTTCAACCATCTTTGAATCCCTCGTCATTGAAAATCAATACTTTCCACGACGATTTCTAAACAGTATTAGAATGACGGTTCTACATCAGTTTTTTTAGAAATCGTATTAGAATCTTAGATTTTTTTGTTTAAATAATGTTAAAAAGCTTATGGATTTAAAAACAATTTTTCAAAAAATCATCTTAGAAAGTAGACATTCTAAAATGATTTTTCTAAAAATCATCTTAGAAAGTAGATTCTTTAAAAACGATTTTCTAGAAACTGATTTTTTTAATGTTTATTTTGTTTTACAATTAAAACTCTGGAATTTTTTCTTTCTAGTGCACAAAATTCACATAGTGGAGAAACAATGTGGAAAGCAATGTGGAGAAACAATGTTTATTTTGTTTTACAATTAAAACTTTGATTTTAACTCTAGATATATGTATCTCAACTTACTTCGTTCTAAAGATGAAACTTTAAATGCCTTGAAAGTTTTTAAGGCCGAAGTGGAGAAACAATGTGGAAAGCAAAGTAAGATCCTGAAATCCGATAAAGTGGTGAACACTATGCTAGATACACGGAGAATGAACAAGCAATTGGTCTATTTGCGAAGTTTCTTTAAGAACATGAGATTAATGCAGAGTACACTATGCCTGATTCTTCGGATAAGAATGGTATGGCAAAAAGAAGAAACCGAACTTTAATGGACATGGTGCGAAGTATGCTTAGTAGTTCCAAGCTTCCTAAGTCATTGTGGGCTGAAATACTGAAGATGTCAATGTACATATTGAACCGAGTTCCAACTAAAGTTGTCCCAAAGACACCATTTGAGTTATTTAAGAGTTAGAAATCGAGTTTGAAACATGTATGCGTTTGGGGATGCCCGTCTGAAGTGAGAATATATATCCCACAAGAAAAGAAGCTTGTCCCAAGGACCAATAGTGAATACTTCATTGGATATGCTGAAAGGTCTAAGGGATACATATTTTACTGTCCATTTCACAGTACAAGGATTGTAGAATCAAGAAATGTCAAATTTCTTGAGAATGATTTGATAAGTGGGAGCGATCAATCCAGAGATTTTATTTCTGAGAAAGATCATTTACTTACTCAATCATCCACTTCAAATCTTAGATTTATTGTTATTAATAATATCCTTCCAACTCAATCGGGTGTTGTGCAACCTATCATTCAATATCCACAACCTGCGAATAATCTAGTAAATCAAGTTGTTCACGAAGAGAAAGAAAAAAATGTTGATCAACCAATTGAACAACAAGTTCCTCAAGAAGATAATGAAACAACATTAACGAGATCTACAGAATAAAGAAATCAGCGATACCTAGTGATTTTGTTGTGTATCTACAAGAATCTGACTATACTATTGGAGCTGAAAATGATCCTGAAACATTTTCACAAGCCATGAGTTCTAAGGAATCAAACTTGTGGTATGATGTTATGAAAGATGAGATGAATTCATGGCATCAAATAGAGTCTGAGATCTTGTTTAGTTTTTGGATTATGCAAAAGCTATTAGATGTAAATGGGTCTTCAAAACTAAGAAAAACTCATTAGGCAACATTGAGAGATATAAAGCAAGACTTGTAGCCAAGAGATTTAATCAAAAGGAATGAATCGACTACAAGGACACCTTCTCTTTTGTATCTAAGTAAGATTCTCTTTGCATCATTCTTGCAGTGACTGCACATTTTGACTTAGAGTTGCAACAAATGGATGTGAAAATGGCTTTTTCTCAATGGAGACCTAGAGGAAGACGTTTATATGAAACAACCTGAAGGATTCTCCTCTACTGAGGGTGATCAATTGGTATGCAAGCTTAAGAAATATATATATGGATTGAATAAGCCTCCCATCAATGTTACTTAAAATTTTACGACGTTATTTCTTCATTTGGTATCGTAGAAAATGTTATGAATCAATGTATATACCGGAAGGTCAGTGGGAGCAAAATTTGTTTCTTTATTTTATATGTAGATGATATTTTACTTGCAACCAATGACAAGGGTTTGCTATATGAGGTGAAACAATTTCTCTCTAAGAACTTTAATATGAAGGATATGGGTGATGTCTCTTACATTATTGGTATCAAGATACATAGAGATAGAGTAAGATGTGTTCTTGGTTTGTCTCAAGAGACCTATATTAACAAAGTTTTGAAAACATTTAGAATGAGTAATTGTTCACCAAGTGTAGCTTCCATTATGAACGGTGACAGGTTTGATTTAAGCCAGTGTCTGAAAAATGATCTTGAACGGGAACAAATGAAGAACATTCCTTATACTTCAGCTGTTGGAAGCTTTATGTATGCTCAAGTCTACAAGACCTGATATTGCTTTTGCGATTGGAGTGTTAAGGAAATATCAAAGTAACCCAGGTTTAGACCACTAGAAAGTTGCATAGAAAGTAATAAGATACCTTTAGGAAACTAAGGACTACATGCTTATGTACAGATAGATTGACAACTTAGAAGTGATTGGGTACTCAGATTCAGACTACGCTAGCTACGTTGAAGTCAATAACTCCGGGATATATTTTTATGCTAGCCAGTGGAGCTGTGTCTTGGATAAGTGTCAAGCAAACCTTGACTGCTACTTCCACTATAGAGGTTGAGTTCGTTTCTTGTTTTGAGGCTACCTCACATGGTGTATGGATGAGGAGTTTCATTTCTGGGCTTAGAGTTATGAATTTCATTTCTAGGTCATTGAAGATATATTGTGATAATTCAGTTGTTGTTTTTATGACTATGAATAACAAAAGTTGTAGTCGAAGCAAGCACATTGACATTAAGTATCTAACCATAAGAGAACATGCTAAAGATAATCAGTAGTTATTGAATACATTAGCACTGAATTAATGATTGTCGATCCTTTAACTAAGGACATGCCACCATTTAAATTTAAGGATCAAGTATAAAGGATGAGACTTGGTTCCCATATGTGATTTTTAGTGTAAGAATGATATTAAGAAACTCTATTGTGATGTTTTTCATTCAGTTTATGCGCATTTACAGTTATTTATTCTGAGAAATATCAATTAAGTTTGGACCTAGAATAAACATTAGGTTTATTCATTAAGTCGTACGAGCTTGAGAAATATAATACAATGTAATACATGGAAGATAATACTCGTATATATTAGAGGAACTATCGACATGATTCATGTATTTTATTTCTCACTAAAGTGTATGATGAGATATGTGGATCAAGTGGGAGAATGTTGATTTCTTTTCTATTGTTTGACTAAGTTAAAATCACATAAGGTGGTCCACTCACCCCATCTTCTTAGGAATAAGTCGTTGCTGATCTTATCCTTTATCTTTAGTCACTATACCCACATTTTATGCATATAAAAAAACAACCTTTTTGATGGGAAGATGTTATAAAAAGAGATGTGCACCATGGTCAAAGTCTCTGTGCTTGCTATTTGAAAAATCTCAATACACCATCAGCAAGTGATAGTGAAAGTATAGAAGATTCTTAAGCCAAAAGTTAAATTAGTTTGAAGACTCAAACTGTTTATAGATTACTTGACTCACGAACAACTGCAATTTCATCTTCGGAGCAAACAAGAATAATAATAGTGGGAGATATTTATGATCTTAATTTTTTCTGCATTTAATCTAATAATTTCTAATATATATATATATATATATATATATATATATATATAAGTGTGATTCGATCATTTAATTTTTCTTACATGATACACAAGCTAGAGTGGGCAAGATTGTTAGTGATGGTTTCCTCGCCACAACCTATCTACCATACGACAACAGTCAAAATCAATGGTTTGGTTTTCAATATCAGGTTGGTTGAGGAGTTTGTGGCAAACACAAACCATAAATAATAAGTGAATGAAAAAAAGAGTCTATCATTACTAATTATTTATAAAGCTTTCTGAGGGATTAAATAATTTATAATTATAAAAAGGATAATTATTTTTTAGGAAAGTGAATTTAAAAATTCTGTTTTGAATAGTTTAAAAATATTAAAAATTAATAAAAATGCTTCTTAAAATGTAAAAACAACTTAGATCTTTATGATTAAATAAAAAATTTAATCATAACGATATAAGCAACTGCATTTATATTTTTCGTATCGGGTATATAGTTTTAAACTATGGAAAGATTGCTAAACATGTATAAATGAAGAAAAATATAAATAGCTACTATTTAAATTAAGCACCTTTAATATATTGATATTTATAATTTTCAAAAAAATATTAAATTAATTATTTTTTTATTAAAGTAAAAATTGTGCTTCGTTACTAAATGCACGTTTGTGCAAAATTTGACCGAAAAGTATATATATGAATATAAAAGGAAGTTTGACGGAAAAGTCGTTTCGTAAAGAATATTATTTTTCTTCTGAAAAGTACAAATAACTATTGTAAGATTATTATTTTATCCTAAAATTAATCGACTCTGTAAAAGAAAGATCAGTTGAGTGTGAAATAAAAAAAATTTATTTAATCTCTTTTTTTAAAAGAAAAAAATTTCTTCTGAAATACAAATAGCTACTAATGTACGGAAACTTATTAATGTCAGCACACAAATTTTAGACTAACATGTGAAAGTAAGTTAATTGATTTAAGAAAGGTATATTTGCTTCTCTAAAAAAATGAATGATATGTTCAAATTAGTTAATGAAGATTTATTTTAATTTATAGAAAAAATTATCTCATTTTTTTCATATTTTTTTTCTTTTAGAAATATTTCGAAATAAATTTTCTTAAATATATCTTTATAAATATACTTTATATCACCTAAAAAAATGAACCAGGCAGCGAAAGAAACAAAAATATACTTTATACTAGGTCAAGCATAAGAAAACCTTTAGAAATGTACTTTTAGTTGAAAAGAACACGATCAAATACAAGGCGGTTTCTACTGTGGTGACTTGGTTTAAATGGTTCATCTATGAACAACTGCAAAAGTAGCTAGCTACATTAGTGTTATTTTTATAATTTAAAATAAAATAATTTGCAGAGAAAGTCAATAATAGCCATCTATTTAAAAATTGAGAAACAACTATTAAAACCCTATCTGAAATGCTAGTTGTCAAGTAAACCCTATCACATAGTCTGATTCCCTTGGAGGTTTAATCTCAGCTTTGCGACATTGCTCTGTTGGTGGATCAGCACATTCAAGATTAACATTTGTTAAAGGTAATTGTGGGACATTGCGCAGTAGAGTTAATTTTTGAAATATTGTTGGTTGTTAATTTATTTTCGTGATGGGTATATGATATAGGTATTAATTTTTATATGATCCTCAATAAATCATGCAGTCATTTCAATTCTTCCATTATATATACTAGTAGCTAGTTTGTACAACTCTAATGTACGTCATGTGCTTGAGTTTAGCCTTCTCTATTAAAAAAAAAAAAAGTGATTTAAAGCTATATATGATTCGTATAATTTTGTGACATGTGTTGGCAGTGTTGTACGTGGCTGGATACTTAAATGAGATTTGTTATGTAGTAAGAATTTATCCCAAAGTAATATTTTAATTAGTTTGTGCAATAATGACGATAAATGTTTATTTTATATAACCAATAATTATAATCAATAAAAACTCATAAATATGTTTTAAAAGAGAGAAATTTCTGTACCATGCATTGTCATGCTCACAGTACATGAAAGCTGAATTGGCCGGCCGACAGAAATTGATATTAATTTGATCGAACATCTTCACATATCATATATATATTTTGTTAAAATTTACTTATTTTTCAATTTTTCTTCTTCTATTACATCGTATTATTTATTATATCTACATTTCTCTCTTATTTCTCTTTTTCACTTTAATTATTAATTCACACCCAAGTGTTGATGGATTATCTATAGTTATGCCAAATGCATGTTTTAATTTCACGTTACAAAATTGATTTTAAGTTTAAAATTAATTTTAGATAAATCATGTTTAATTTGTTCCCCACATGTTCCATATTTCTTGATTCGAACATTTCTATTGCTAGGGAGTTGTTCTTATTAAGTAAAAAAATTGTACAAAAAGCTTATATGCAATATATCAATAAACTAGGGGACTAATTCAACAATATTAAGAGACGTTTATTTTATGGATAATTATTTTAGTTTCTGAAATATCATTCCTGAAAATTAATAAAACATGGAAATATTATTTATATATATTATAAAAAAATTTGTTTATTAAAGAAGAAAGATCTTAATTTGGGACCCAAGCTTTTTTGCATGTTAAATTCTTGGCGAGAGGATAAAGGGTACGTTACTACGTACAAGCAGTTTGTTAAATCTATATGGACAACCATTCTCAGTCTTAATGTGGCTCTGCTGATATCATAAAGAACTCTAATTTGGAACAATCTTGTTTTGACATTAATCTCGTTGTTTGCAAATTAACGAATATATACATGAATGATTAAAAAAAATACATCCCTAAAAATCCTAAATCAGGGACACACGAAAGCTTGATCCTCAATTTCGGAATGACTCTCTCCCCAATAGATCTCGATTTGCGGACGATGTCGTTTAAAGAGTCGACACCGCTTTGCAATTGATTTTGTACAATTATACTATATATTTTACATAAAAATAGGCTAATATTAATTTAAGGATATACCTGATCGATATATATACACCCATTAGAGAAGAAAAAGAAAGTGATGTTGATAATGTGATGGAAGAAAAGAAAGATATAGAAAAGGATGCAAATGAGTTTTAAAAAAATAGGATGGAAATGGAAGAAAATAAAAATCAGAGTTGCTTATGTTGAATAATTAATTTGTTGATCAATAACATTGCTGAGGCATGGATTCTGTTTATGTGAAGCTTACGGGTGGCTATATATGCATTGCAAGTAAACAATTCATCAGCACATGCTTGTGCGCAATAACCATGCTACCATTGATATTTGATACATGCAGGAAAGTAATATTCTAAGGTGCCTCGGTAGTTCTGACAACAACACATGCTGGGATTAATTATTTAGTATCGATCAGGGAGGAACAAGAGACCAAAAAAACTTGGCTGGACTTCATTCACGAGTCACTTTTGACTTGGTGCATGTTGAATATGATCGAAGACCCACATTTTACGCAAAAAAGGGAACATGCAATTATCAGAAAGGTGCATATGTGACCATTGAAGTTTCAAATCTGTGATGATATTGGCGAAGGACATACCCTTCCTTCTGAATCAAATTCTGTAAGTCTCCTCTAATACAATTTTAACGATTGAACTATAATTTTACTAAAATTTCAGAATGTACCAGACTTAACATATTCTTTAACCTAAAATATATTTGTAATTCTTTATAAATATTTAAATTTTGTGTTTGTTTCTTAATAATTTTTTTGTTTATTTTTGTTTTTAAAATAATAATTTTATTTTTGATTCTTGAAATTTTTTTATTCCCTATAAATTAGAAAAAATTTATTTGCTCCCTAATAAAAAATTGTTTTTTGTTAGTTTCTTTAAAAAAAATATCAAAGACCAAAAATAAAATTATTATTTTATTAGAAACTTATGACAAAAAAAATATTAAAAAACAAACATAAAATTTAAATACTTATTAAGATAAAAATATATTTTAGTCTATTTTTTATGTGATAATACGTTAATACGCATAATATATTTCTTCAAAAAAATACGCTAATATTTGAATAAATAGTAAATAAACAATAATAGATGGATAAATAAAGAATTTCACAAAATTAAGTGCAACCTACATTAGATATGATTAAAACTTTTCATAATATTTTTTGAGGATAGGTATATATAATCAAACCCATACCCGTGAAATGCAAACTAGGTCTAGGACCCAATAACCTAAGAGTAGAACCTCTGAATCAACAGAAACAAAAAACACAACATGAGCATTCCAACTGTGCTAGTTTTACCATTTCCATTTCAAGGACATGTCAATCCCATGACAACCCTATCACAAAAGTTGGTTGAAAATGGATGCAAAGTCATTTTCGTGAACACAGACTTCAACCACAAGCGAGTGGTGAGTTCCATGGTGGAGCAACAAGATCATGACATTGATGAATCACTAATGAAGTTGGTCTCAATCCCAGATGGTTTAGGACCTGATGATGATAGAAGCAATATAGGCAAGCTATGTGATGCTATGATAAGCACCATGCCTTTTACACTTGAGAAGCTCATAGAGGATATTCATTTGAAAAGTGACAACAGAATCAGCTTCATTGTTGCAGATTTAAATATGGGATGGGCTTTGAATGTTGGGTGCAAATTGGGAATCAAAGGAGCTATATTCTGGCCTGCCTCTGCAGCTGTGTTTGCCATGTTGTACAATGTTCCAAGGCTTATTGATGATGGGATCATAAATTCTGATGGTAAGAATATCATACTTGACTATCCATATTTGTTGTTTCATTATATTTACTCTAGAAAACTCCATTGATTAATGAAGCATGTAAATTAACTTAACTTTTTTTTCTTTTTATGTCTCCTCATAAAAGAAAACTTTGTTTCTACTTTTTACAGCTTGTTCTGCTTATTTGCTCCTTAAATGCTTAAGAACACACTGAGTACTTTCACATCTTTTTAAGGTCTGCCACTGGTGTGATTTTTTTTTTTTTTTGTTTAAACCACATATATCATTCATGGAAGATAATTACGTTCGAGCCAAATAGAACTATTATGAATGACAAAATATTTATAACACAATTATATATTTAGAATTTAAACTCAAAATCTTTGATTAAGATAAAATAATCTTATTGCAATTAATAAATGTGTTAGGTGGTCAGTGGTTTGAAATTTGAATAATAAGCATCAGATCTTAGATTTAATAATTATTGTTAGCATTGAAAAGAGAAAAAAACCTGAGTACCTTCCTGTCACGTCTCTACCTAACTTTTCAATATTTTATACAAACATTTTAAATGAAGGAGAATTAATAATAGATTAAATATCTTACTTAATAGTTAAAATCGATTACATATAAATGGTTTTTTTTTTTTTTTTGTGAACTAAGAAAATGTCATTTTATTAGAGATTTTTACATGACATTTATATACAAGTTGTGCTTAAATAGAATTAATGATAATAAATATCATATTCAAAAGTTAAAAATAGATTCAGTATAAATGATGAGATTTTTTTTATAAGCATATAAATGAGGATTTTTTAAACTAAGAAACTATCATATAAATGTCATTTTTATTTTAGATTTTTACATTGGCATTCATATTCATATGCAAGTTGTGGTTATCATCATTTATCATGTATAATAGACATGAAATAGGCAAAGCTCGATCTGTCAAAAAAATTTATGGAAATTTATAAAGCAAAAAAATGTAAATACAAAATTTTCACATTATACAATCATCTGAAAGTATAACATATAAAAAACTATTTCCATATAATACTACTATTCATTCTTTTTTATTTTCATTGCAGGATCAATATTAACTTCTAAAAAGAAAATTCGACTATCACCAAGTATGCCAGAGATGGACACAACAAACTTTTTTTGGCTAAATATGGCTGACACAATAAATAGTACGCATTTCCTGAATTATTTGGTGCATCATTGTACCCCAGCTTTAAGTTTGACAGAATGGTGGCTTTGTAACACTGCATATGAACTTGAACCTTGGATGTTAACCCTTTCTCCGAAGCTCCTCCCAATTGGCCCATTGTTGAGAAGTTATGACAACACAAATGCAACAACTCTAAGATCATTGGGACAATTTTGGGAAGAAGATCTCTCTTGCATGAGTTGGCTTGATCAACAACCTCATCGTTCTGTCACTTATGTTGCATTTGGTAGTCACACTTATTTTGACCAAAATCAATTCAATGAACTAGCTCTTGGACTAGACCTAACCAATAAGCCTTTTCTTTGGGTTGTGCGTCAAGACAATAAGATGGCATACCCTAATGAATTCCAAGGGCATAAAGGTAAGATAATTGGGTGGGCCCCTCAACAAAAGGTTTTAAGCCACCCTGCCGTAGCATGCTTTATTAGCCATTGTGGTTGGAATTCAAGCACAGAATGTTTGTCTAATGGCGTGCCCTTCTTGTGCTGGCCATATTTTGGTGACCAACCTTATAACAGAAAATACATTTGTTATGAGTTGAATGTTGGGCTGGGATTGAACTCGGATGAAAATGGACTTGTGTCACGGTGGGAGATTAAGAAGAAATTGGACCAACTACTTAGTGATGAGAACATAAAATCAAGGTCTCTGAAGTTAAAGGAGAAGGTAACAAGCAACACAACAGACAGAGGTCAATCTTTAGAGAACTTCAACAAGTTTGTCAAGTGGCTGAAAGAATAAATATCGACCTTTTGTGCGTGATATTTGTTTGGATCAACTACTTATAAGTATTGAACAAATAGTGTAATAATGTCCAAAACTGAAGATTGTCTAGAGCAACTTGTCAACAAAGATTTGTAGGTTTTTCATTTAGTACTTGAATGTTGAAAATATCAAGATTTTCTTTCTTTGTTTTCATTTTTTGATATATCAAGATTTTCTTTATTGAAATCATAAAAATGTTTTTGAAGCTAAAGAATTTCGATCACTGTATTTGAAGGACAAGTTAACTCAGGCTATGGATTTCTTTGATCTGCTGTATATATGAACATTTTTTTCATCCACGATAATACCTAGAGTGGTTTCAAGTATGAAAATATAGCTAGTTAAGTGACTTGGTGGGATTTGGTTTAAATTAAGACTCAATCCAATAAAACATACTTAGGTTGGTTGGATTGGATTAGTTGTTTTTTGTAAAGCAATTCAAACCTTAATTATGTACAACAATTCATTGTCGAATGCAACATCAACACTAGCTTTTGTGCCTCCAAGCTTCCTAATCATCCAAGGTTATTTTGAAAGGTTCATGTGGGTGATATGCGCCTAGCATATAGTTCTTTCCAAGCTATTTGAAGTAAAGAATCATCCATAAATGGTCTAAAATTGCCCATAATTGTGAGGAATTGTGATGAATCTTTCCCTGTTACATAGTATGTGATTTGAGTATCTTTTTAGCAGGAAAACATAGTACACAAGATCAATTGAGCAAAGGTTGTCATGCCACCAGCGTGGAAAACAGCCTCTAACAACAATATCCGCTGGAATCCCACGCCTCCAGCGTGGAACCCACACCACCAGCGTGGGATATGAAGTAAATAAGCATTCTGCTCTGGAAGGTCACGCTACCAGCGTGGGATCCCACGCCATCACCGTGTAAGTCTGCTGGTTGTGTAATTTTAAAAGCTGATAGAGGGCAGATTTGGGTTTTCACCCTCCCCTTATAAATACTTCAACCTCAGCATTGAATGCACGTTCCTACACTGGGGAAATCACAAATTTTAGGGTTTTAGAAGCTTGGGAAGCTTTGCTTGGACTTGGGAGTTGAAGGTACAAAGTGGAGGTTCATCTCCATCTTCTTCTCCTTGTGCTTCAGCTGGGCATGCCTCTTTTTGTTGTTTCATTGCCAACCATTATGAGGTTTGGCTAGTTTTATATTGTAGTTAGGGCCAAGCACTTAATGTAAATTCCATTGGGATGTATTGAATGCTATTATTCATTTATCGAAAGTTATTTTACTACACTTTGCTTGAATGTTTAAATCTCTTTCTTAGACTTGATCAATCTATTAAAGAATGCAGAGTTAGGGTTCACAATAGGGATATTGGGGCCTTAGTCTTGGAACTAAGTGAAGTAACTTGCTTTACATTACCTAGGAATAGGAATGTATGTTGGTAGCTCATTTAAAGTGTTGCTTAATGCTTAACCCTAGGAAGGTGACTAAGAGATTAGAACTTTCAAGTGGGTTAAAGGGGTATGTCACTGAGGAATTGGTGAATAACTAAGTTTGCATGCACTTGATAGCTAAGTAACTCAGATAATTGAATGTAGTAGACAATACAATTTCATTTGGAGGAAGCATTGAGTGTGGGTTGCCCTAGCTACTATCGTCTCATATCATTATAATATCAATTTACTTGTTCATACGCAATTAATGTTCATAGCTTAGTTTAATTTCAATTGTTACACACACACAAAACCAAACTTTCCTTAAATATTTGTCATCTAACTTATCGATACGAATTATAATTCAATTGGTCTATCAATCCTCGTGGGAACGACATTCCCTTATCACTGTATTACTTGAAACAAACGGTATACTTGCCGATTTCGCAACAGTGGAGGTTGGGGTATTGTGTCCCATGGGAGAGAGAGATAAGAGAATATGGCTAGAAAGTGGTTGGTATGGTTTCAAGTGCAAGTACGTACTCTAGGTAACATTAAAAATCAAAGGAGTTCAACTACTAAACCAATGACCCGTCGGGTAGAGATACTAGTATATTACCTTCAGCTACATTTAAATCATTAGTTTTGTCCAATGGGATACCCTTCTCTTGTTGGCCTTATTTCACTGACCAATTTTATAACAACTTACATTTGTGATTGTTGGTCTGTATAGTATAAGCAATTAAGCATGATATTTATGTTACCTTAACCATGTATTTGCCTCTTGATATTGAACGTTCCAAATCTGGGAAGCTGCCATTGAAACAACACATCATTTGAATTCGTACTTAGAGACTTGAATTTACAAAGGGGGTAAGAGAATTGGATGAAGGTTGGTCAATGGATGGGATAACGGCGTGTGGTGTCTTTCTAGTAAAACATGGTTATGTTCCTGTTGAATAAATAAACTTAATTTTTGATTTAATTGAATTTGGCCCAATTTCTTTAGGAATTATTAAGTGGCCCAAAATCTAGAAAGCCCAGGAAGAAAGCCCAAAATTTTAGAAGCTATCTACTCTAGATATTTCCCTAAAAATATCTTGTACCTAGAAACTACCATGAAAAGTATCCAGCATCTAGAAACTTACCTTAGAAATATCTAGGCTAGAGAATTCTAGAGGATGATTTCTAGTCATTAGATTAAAGTTGTGTTGGCACAATCCTAGCCATTGGTTAAGGAGGTGCAACTAGTATAAATAGGTGAGGTTTCTACCATTTGTATCAAGCCAAAAGTGAGTAAGAATTGAGTAGTATTAAAGAGTTCTCTTCCTCCAAATTTCTCTAAACCTTTCCCTTCTAAAATATCCTCCTTCCAACATAGTGGTATCAGAGCCTTAAGATCCTTTCTTCTTAGAGAGATGGCAAGTAGCAACATGGTTCCTTTCCAAGTCCCTATGCTCACCAAGAGCAACTATGATAATTGGAGCATCAAGATGAAGGCCCTCCTTGGATCACAAGATGTGTGGGAGATGGTAGAGAAAGGTTATGATGAG
>PYAF01004537.1:3370936-3425601 GCA_007407185.1 Glycine tomentella | reverse complement strand
TGGTGGTCTTGAGCTTTTATACAAGAAGGAGATGGTGAGAGGATTGCCTTCCATCAGTCAACCTGACCAGCTATGTGAAGGATGCTTACTTGGGAAGCAATGTCGAAAGAGCTTTCCGAAGGAGTCTTCGTCAAGAGCCAACAAGCCACTCGAGCTTATACATACAGACGTTTGTGGACCATTAAAGCCAAGCTCACTCAGTAAGAGCAATTACTTTCTTCTCTTCATAGATGATTTTTCAAGGAAGACATGGGTGTATTTTCTAAAGCAAAAAATCAGATGTGTTTGGAGTCTTCAAGAAGTTCAAGGCAAGTGTGGAGAAAGAAAGTGGATGCGAGATCAAAGCCATGAGATCCGATAGAGGTGGAGATTTCACTTCCAAAGAATTCCAAGAATTTTGTGATCATAATGGATCCGAAGGCCTTTAACCGTCCCTAGAAGTCCACAACAAAATGGAGTAACTGAAAGAAAGAATAGAACCATTCTCAACATGGCAAGGAGTATGCTCAAGAGTAAGAAGATGCCAAAGGAGTTTTGGGCTGAAGCTGTAGCAACTGCTGTCTACCATTTAAATCGTTCGCCAACAAGAAGCGTGTGGGAAAAGACACCACAAGAAGCATGAAGTGGAAGAAAACCTGGGATCTTCCACCTGAAAGTGTTTGGAAGCATAGCCTACGCACACATCCATGATGAGAAGAGGTCAAAGCTTGACGACAAAAGTGAGAAGCTCATCTTCTTCGGGTATGATTCTAACTCTAAAGGCTATTATAATAACCTTGGCTTTATATATAAAGAAAAAGGAAAAAGAAGTTTAAATTTTCAATTTTGGTCACAAAAAGCTTTAGTGACGGAATTAGCGACGGATTTAACGACGACTGGAATGTCACGCCAGTAGTGTGGGAGCCACGCCAGTAGCGTGGGAAGTGCTCCAGAAAGCTATTTTTCACTGGAATGCCACGCCAGTAGCGTGGGAAGTGCTCCAGAAAGCCAATTTCCACTGGTATGCCACGCTGGTAGCGTGGGAACACAGGCTGAGGGCCTATAAAAGGTCATTTTCGCGATTTTTGAAGGGGAAAGCTTCTTCTTCTTCCTCTGAACGCCCTTCCACCATTTTTGAAGCTCCCAAGCTTTTTAAACCTTAGTTTGTTCACCAAATCACTTTCTTTAAATACCAATCTTGTTGGAAAACACTTGGTGAGCCTAAATCCTTCATCAATTCTCCTTGAAAACCCCAAATCAAAGAATCCCTTTCTCAAGGGAAGTTCATAGAACTCGAGTTCGGCGAGGAACGGCGGCGATTCGTGGGTACCCGTGCTTAGGGGAGTCGTCCTTGGGCCTTCCTTGTCATCTTTGAGGTAAGAAACTCGAGATTCACCACTTGATTTATGAGTTGGGGTTTTGGATGAATAGTGACCCACTTGTGATAGAGCTAGTATTAGCCTTGGGTCCTTTAGAAATATGTGTTTAGAATGTTGTGAGGATGAAGGATTAGCTCTCAATTGTTAGTTTGGTGAACTTTGATTCTTGGCTCTATGTAATGCATGTTTAGTAGTATGCTGAGTTGCTTGGCTATGTTGTGACGTGCAAGAGCCTTGATATGTGATGTGATGTGCCTGAGAGGCCATGTGAATGGTGCCTTGTGTGTGTGATATGGACCGTTCAAGCCCTATGTGAATTCTGAGGAATTGGGCTGTGGTGAGCTTTGAGCTCTTTATGTCGGCTTTTACCGATGTTTTGTGAAGACACTAGTGCTTTGGCTAGGCCAAACTAGACCACTGTGGGTCTATGTGTGGTATATAATTGGTTGGACTCTGGATGAACCTTACGTTAGATGACCTTGTGGTTTTGGAAAGGATTGTGAGTCCTTTCATTGAAACGGTTGAGAACCGTGTTATGTTTTATGCTTTGTGTGGCTGTATGGATGTTGATATATGTTTGTATGCCTTGCTTAGGGCGTGACACCGCGGGTGTCAATGGCATAGGCCACGGAGCAAGGGAAGAACTGTAGAGCTCGGCTTTGCCAGGTAAGTTCTTGGTCCCTTGGGGATGTTTCCCACTTGCTTGTGCTCCACCATACTCAGAGGGAGTAGTGGTTACATTCATGATACATGCATTATTGGTTGTTGCATACTCATGATGATATATGCTTGTATCTGTGCTTGAGACATGTATGAAGCCTGTTATTTAGATCTTCTGGCCAGTTAGATAGATATGGACCTCCCTAGGAGTAGAGCGCACCTCTTAGTTTGGTTTGCTCATGGTTGATGAGATCCCAGGGTGATGATGATCCCTTAAGACCAAGAGATAGGTGTGTCCCGTTGCGGTTGATTGCCTAATCTCGGAGGTACCATATACGTGCGTCCATGCGTAAGGGGTAGCTCCCGATGGGATGACACGGGTGTGAATTCCGATTTCACACTGAGGTTTGGTGTTGATTGGATCCACCTTACATTAGAGCCAGATGACTTGCTTGTATTATTATGAGGGCCGGGAGGCCAGTATGTTGTGATACCTGATGACTTGTGTCATGGAAAGTGAGCCAGGGTGGAGGAGATGCCTCCAAGGACCCTGAGCTTACTGAGATATATATCTCACCCCGTGTGGGGCTTATGTTGTTTCAGGTGACTCTTTTGGCAGAGAGGAGCGGTCTCAGAGCGGGAGGCCCCAGTAGAGACAGTGCTTGCTTGGCTGTGAGGCAGCAGTGGAGAGCTTGGAGCTCGGCTCAACTTTTGTTGCTTTGTACCCCTGTAGAAGGAAGACATGTGTGTGCACATGTAGTTTTGAGATGTATATATATATATATATATATATATATTATATGTATGCCCTCGTGTGAGGAAGGATCTCTGAGATCAGAAAGCACTCAGATGCTTATTCTTTTGTATAGACACTTCGAGTGTCAAACGATATATATGTACATAACCAGTTTATGTTATGTAATGATGTTTCCTCCTGTTTATATCTTTGAGATGTTTATGTTATCTGCCTATGGTTATGGTTGTGTGATCTGGATCAACAGGGGCTTGTGTTGTTTGAGATGAGATGTTGAGATTCCATACATAATGTAATCAAGAGATACGATTTTGATTTATGCTTCCGCAAAGTTTTTAATTAAGTGATTAAGCGTTAATCTGATATAAATGATAATGTTAATACACCGGGTGCACACGGGGTGTTACAGTTATAAGCTTTACAATCCTAATAATGGGAAAACCATCATTAGCCGAGATGTGAAATTCAATGAAGAAGAGGAATGGAGTTGGGGTCTACATAATGAAAACTACAACTTACTTCCCAACTTGATGGAGGATGAAGAAATGGAACAACCAACGATGGAGCAAGAAAGAGAAGAGACTGTTACTCCACCAACTTCACCGATGGAAGAACAAATGTCAGCTGGAAGTTCAAGTGAAAGAGAATCACGCATCAGGAGCTTACAAGAACTTTATGAAGTAACGGAGAATCAAGATAATCTCACCCTTTTTTGTCTCTTTGCTGATTGCGAGCCAGTAAACTTTCAAGAAGTTGTCCAAAGCAAGAAATGGAGAGATGCTATGGACGAAGAAATCAAGGCGATCGAGAAGAATAACACATGGGAGTTGGCCTCACTTCCCAAAGGGCACAAGGCGATTGGTGTAAAGTGGGTCTACAAAGCTAAAAGAAATGCCAAAGGACAAGTTGAAAGATACAAGGCACGATTGGTAGCAAAAGGCTACAGTCAACGAGCAGGAATTGATTATGACGAGGTATTTGCTCCTGTTGCTCGCTTAGAAACTATTAGAATAATCATTTCTTTGGCAGCCCAAAATAAGTGGAGTATACACCAAATGGATGTAAAGTCAGCATTTCTGAATGGAGTCCTTGAAGAAGAAGTATACATCGAGCAACCAGCAGGGTATGAAGTCAAAGGACAAGAGGATGAGGTGTTGAAGTTGAAGAAGGCACTCTATGGGCTAAAGCAAGCACCGAGGGCATGGAATAGTCGAATCGATCAGTACTTCCAAGCAAATGGTTTCACCAAATGCCCTTATGAGCATGCACTTTATGTTAAGCTCAAAGATGAAGATATTTTAATCGTGTGTTTGTATGTTGATGATCTAGTCTTCACCTGAAATAATCCAAGGATGTTTGAAGAGTTCAAGAAAGTAATGAAGAAAGAGTTTGATATGACAGACATTGGGCAAATGGCATACTATCTGGGCATTGAAATCAAGCAGAAAGAAGAAGGCATTTTTATGACTCAAGAAGGGTATGCAAGAGAGATATTGAAGAAATTCAAGATGAAGGATTGCAAGCCTATCAACCCCAATAGAATGTGGACTCAAGTTTTCCAAGTATGGTGAAAGAGAATATGTTGATCCTACTTTGTTCAAAAGCTTAGTTGGGAGTTTGCGCTACCTGACATGCACTAGACCAGACATCCTCTATGTTGTTGGATTCATTAGTCGCTTCATAGAGTCTCCAACTACTACACACTTGAAAGCTGCAAAGAGAATTCTTCGCTACATTAAAGGTACTATCGACCTTGGCTTGTTATATTCATCTTCTAATGAATATAAACTTGCTGGGTATAGTGATAGTGATTGGGCTGGAGACACGGACGATAGAAAAAGCACCACTGGATTTGTGTTCTTCATGGGAGATACTGCTTTCACATGGATGTCGAAGAAACAACCTATTGTCACTCTGTTTACTTGTGAAGTAGAGTATGTTGCAGCTACATCATGTGTCTGCCATGCTATTTGGCTGAGGAACTTGCTTAAAGAGCTGAATATGCAACAAGAGGAGCCAACCAATATTTATGTTGACAATAAATCTGCAATAGCATTAGCAAAGAATCCAGTCTTCCATGACAGAAGCAAACACATTGACACATGCTACCATTACATAAGGGGGTGCATTGCAAGGAAGGAGGAGCACATAAAGTATGTGAAGTCTCAAGAGCAAGCAGCAGATATCTTCACCAAGCCACTCAAGAATAAAGACTTTGTCAAGATGAGAAGATTGCTTGGAGTTACAAAATCAAGTTTAAGGGGGGTGTTGAATAAATAAACTTAATTTTTGATTTAATTGAATTTGGCCCAATTTCTTTAGGAATTATTAAGTGGCCCAAAATCTAGAAAGCTTAGGAAGAAAGCCCAAAATTCTAGAAGCTATCTACTCTAGATATTTCCCTAAAAATATCTTGTACCTAGAAACTACCATAAAAAGTATCCAGCATCTAGAAACTTACCTTAGAAATATCTAGGCTAGAGAATTCTAGAGGATGATTTCTAGCCATTAGATTAAAGTTCTGTTGGCACAATCCTAGTCATTGGTTAAGGAGGTGCTACTAGTATAAATAGATGAGGTTTCTACCATTTGTATCAAGCCAAAAGTGAGTAAGAATTGAGTAGTATTAAAGAGTTCTCTTCCTCCAAATTTCTCTAAACCTTTCCATTCTAAAATATCCTCCTTCCAACAGTTCCTTCACAAATTCATGCACTGTTAGTTTTCCATCCACAGTCTTAATTCCCAATGTTGCTTGACAATTTGTTCAACACTTTAACCCACGTGTTGTCTCAACCAAAAATTTCAGACAAGTGCAAGGCCATCAAATTGAATAGGCTGATGATTCTAGTTTAGGACAAAGAAAGTCATTCGATTTAATGAATAAAAAAGCAAGAGATAGAACTAAATTGGGATATACTGGCCTTGATCAAAAAAGTTATCTTCAAAAAAGAAGACAAAGAAGTTTGGTACATGGAGAAGCCAGCTATCTATTACAATACTTTCAGAGAAAGTTGGTTGAAAATCTAACTTGTTACCATGCCTGTCAACTTGATGTTAAAGATCAAATCACCAATGTTTTTTTGGCAGATACAAGGACACTCGTTGATTATGGATATTATGGTTATGTGGTTATCCTTGAGTTCACATAGACCACTAGCAGTGTTTTCGAAATTTAACCATCACCGAGGAATAGTGATCTTTGGAACAGCATTATTATACGATGAAACAACATGGTCATACAAGTAGCATTAATTGTAATATTATTGTTTTAAATTATTTTACTTATGTGCCTTATGTGAACTGCTGCTATGATCTACGGTTAATCCTATTTCTGCAAGGAGTTGTAGAGGATTCTTTGCTGCAAAGAATCCAAACGCAAAAGTTAAATGTCGGAACAATTTTCTAGGTGCTAACATATATGTGAACTATTTACATTATAGAAACTATATAATAACAAATAAACTTTTGGTACTGGAACTAAAGGTTGAACTATTGTAAGTGGAGTCTGTCTTTAGCCTAAGCCAATAAAAGAGTATAGAGTTAGAAACAATAGAAACCCACCCATAAACAACATGAGCATTCCAAGTGTGCTAGTCTTGCCATATCCAGCTCAAGGACATGTCAACCCCATGATGAACCTCTCACAAAAGTTGGTTGAAAATGGCTGCAAAGTTATTTTTGTGAATACAGACTTCAACCACAAGCGAGTGGTGAGTTCCATAGCGGAGCAACAAGATCATAGCCTCGATGAATCACCGCTGAAGTTCGTCTCAATCCACGATGGTCTAGGACCCGATAATGATAGACACGATTGGGGGAAAGCTCATAGAAGATAATCATTTGAATAGTGAATGTGGTTGGAATTAATTGGCTAAAGATAAAGGCAAATGTAGAGTATATAAGTGGGGGGTAACCTCACCCTATGAGCTAGCTTTTGTGGTAGAGTTAGGTCCAAACCTACATTCTACGGTGGTATTAGAGCTTATCATAGATCCATTAACGATTCACCCATCATATTATTCACACACCAAACCCAAAAGTGATGGGAGTGTATTTGGGAAAATCCAAGTCCTGCATTGGTTATAAATAAGACAAATATAAAGTATATAAGTGAGGGACAACCCTCACTCTATGAGTTAGATTTTAGGGTTGAGTTAGTTCCAAACCCACTTTTTAAGCTAATTCAACCATGGAAGATTTGTGTAATTAATGTGGTATCCACTGGCGGAGCCATTCCCAAACCAACAATGACTATGGCATAGGCTAAAATTATCAATTCACTTATAGTTTTTTTTATTGTATACAGTTATTTTATTGATACACTTAAAAAATTGATAATTAGCATGAGCTAATATTAGTTGCTGGCTTCGCCACTGGTGGTACCCTTCTTGTGTTGGCCATATCATGCTGACCAAATTTATAACAAAACATACATATGTGATGAATTGAATGTTGGTCTGGGATTGAACTTGGATGAAAATGGACTTGTGTCACGGTGGGAAAAATTAAGAAGAAATTGGACCAAGTAGTCACGGATGAACACATAAGATCAAGATTTCTGAAGCTAAGGGAGAAGGTAATGCACAACGACATAGACACAGGTCGATCTTTAGAGAACCTCAACAAGTTGGTCAAGCAGATGAAGAATATGGATTTGCCTAGCTACTTTTGTGTATATTTTGGATTAACTGCTTAGTATTGAATGTGGATGCAATTTGGAAGTGATCTAATGTTTTAAATTTACTACTATAGTTAGATGTGAAAGTTGTCAATTGTGTGTTGTTCTATCTTCTTTTCAGTGGAAGCTTTTCAATTGGGTGATTATATATAGAGAGGGCGTTGGACCAAACTCGTATGTCACTAAATAATTCTTATAGCCTTGGGAAATATCTTGTCTTTATAAGATTTTTAATTAAAAAAAAGTTAAAATATTTTTGTGATCCCTAATAAATATTAAAAAAATTATTTATTTTTAATAAATTATTTTATCATTTTTCTTCCTGATAAAACAAAAACAAAAAAAAAAACTGATCCTTGACACTTTTTTAACTTCTTATAAATTAGCAAGTTTTTTGCTTGATCTTTTTGATAATTTTTTTCATTTATTATTAGTCACTAATAACAAAAAAAAAATTATCAAGGAACAAACATAAAATTCACTAATTTATCATATACTAAAAATGTCAATGATTAAAAATAAAATTATTGTTTCATTAGGATTAAAGAAAAAAATTATCAAATAATAAATACAAAATTCAAATATTTTTTAAAGATAAAAAACATATTATAACAAAAAAAAATTGTTAGCATAACTTAGGCTGAAGTATGACAGTGTAGGGTATCGGCCTTAGAGCATCTCCAGTGCAGTTCCTCAATGAGTTTCTTAAAATGAAGAAACGGGTGCTTAAAAAACTTGTGCATTGGAGAGAATCTACGTGTAAGAAACGGTTCCTTAAAAATAGAATGAGTTTCTTATATAAGAAACTGTTCCTTCAGTCCACTCATGTAAAAAAAAGGAAAAATGGAAAAGGAAGAGGGAGGTCCGCTGGCGACGGTGGTGGTTGCGCGAGAGAGGTTTGCGGACGGCGATGGTGGTGCTTGACGGAGATCCGCGAGCACCGGTGGTGGACGCGGTGTAGCAAGGAAGAGAGAAGGAAGTAGGATGCGCTGAAGTGAGGGCAAGGTGATGGGATATAAAGTGAAGAAGGAGAAGTGAAGAAGATGTGTGTGAGAGACACAACCAGAGAAGGAGAAAGAAAGAAATATGAAGTGGGAGCCACTCGGAAGCTTACAGAGTGGATAGAAAAGACGCGTGTGGACAGACGGAAATGAGTTTTATTTGGGTTTTAGTTATAAAAAAATAAAGGCTGAGGATTAAAATCGTGAAAGACTGAAAATTAACACAGAAAAATGTTAAATTTTATTAAAAAAATATAAATATGTAAATTTTTTTTAGTTTCTTGTGATTTCTTGTATTGGAGCAAAATATTATGAGTTCTTTATGAGTGACATGGTACTATGAGGATCACAAAAATTGATGAAAAAATTCATTAAAAATATTTGTATTGGAGATGCTTTTAATTTTTAATTTCTAAATGAATGTGAGATGTGTGACTTTTTCATCCATATATATGGCGCTGGAGCTGCTTTTTAAATGTTATTGTAATTTTGTATTGTTCTTTTAAATACGATATTGAATCAAAATCAATAACAACCTCGGATGGGGTAGTGTGTTACTAAAATCGGTGGGGTGTGATTTTACCAGATTGCAAATATTTTCTACTAAAGATAATCCTGCGTGCGCTTGTTAGAATTAATTACTATCAGTGATAGAAAATATTTAAAACATTTAAAATAATTAAACATTTAAGATTTAAATTCAAGATCATTTGTTAATATCAAATCTTGTGTCAATTAATCTGCGTGTTTCCTGATCTCATGGTGTACAAAAATACTTTTTTCCTCCAGGCCAAACGTTTTCTTTTTTGTTCTTTCATTCAGATATTGGTTACCTTAAGTCAAATAGCATGGCTTTGTTTTTGATTTTTATATTCGTTATTATTACTATTTATATGTTTTTGAATCCTGACTCCTGATTGATCTAACTAGAGACCAATTGTCTATCTCTGACTGTTTCTTTGGAGAACTTTTTGCAGTTAAATTGGACGGCTTTTACACCACTTGGATCGAAAGGATTTATTATTATTATTATTATTATTATTATTATTATTATTATTATTATTATTATTATTATTTGTTGACACTTTTTTCTCTTTCTATATCCTTGTGTTTTTTTCTTTTTCAGCTTGTGTTATCCTAAGTTCAATACAAAAGATAGAAGAACAAGCAAAAACAAACATATAAACAATATAAAAAGAATAACAAATAAAAATTGTCAGCTAGTCTCGGCCATGATTATTCCTCAGGAACTTGCAAGATACCCTTGATCCAAAAGGCAAATCAATGAACATAGTCTATTTTCTAGGCTATAAATACAGAGCAGAAGAAAGTTCTAAAGGAAATTTTTAGGGAGAGCATAGAATAGAAATCAACAAAATTTCAAAAGTAAATTCAACACTGCACCTGATTGACAAGCAGGGAGGAAGAACAAAACACCTCTTTTTTCAACGGTAAGAGCCATCTTATCTTTTCATTCCAAATATCATGTTTTATAGTAGAGAAAGTACCAACAATACATTCTATCTAGCATACTTTATCAATATCAATAAAAATTTATTAAAAAGTACAAAATAAAGAAAAAAAATCTAAAAATATTTATGACTAACAAATTTTAGCCTACAATAGAAAGTATATATTAGAGAATATGTGTAGCATTTTAATCATTATATGCATACTGATTCACACAAGCAAATGAGCACTATAAGACTGAATCCATAAGCACAAAGCACACAATCAATAGAGCAAACATCAGTGTACAAAATTCACAATGGAAATACAAGGAATGTAAACAAAATACAAAAAGGAAAATATTTTCATTGTGGATTTTGTACATGGAAACGTATTTCTATTTTATATTTTGTACGCTTGTACTATAATGAAATATATTTTTGTTGTGAATTTTGTACATACTATAACGAAAATGTATTTATGTTATTGTATAGGAAATTCGTACAAAATGTAAAAAAAAAAATACATTTTCACATACAAAATCAATAACAAAACATATTTTTGCATAAGACATTTACAACATAAATTGTAAATTTTGTATGCACCCCTTATATTACAAAGGAATCATAATTCTGTTGCATAAAAAATTAAAGAAGGGAAACAGAGAGGGGTGGTTGGGTTTGAACTGAGGGTCGAGGGGTAAAAAACAATTCCACCAATTTTTTAAATTTATAAGGTTAATAGCAGCTCCCAACCCTAAAATGTTCTTTAACCGCCCTCAATCTTCATACCATTTAAAAAAATATTATTTTTGGATTCAAACTCATGACCAACAAGTCACCAAGACACAATTTTACCATTGTGTCAAGATTTGCCCATATAAATATATCATTAATATTTTTCTATGTATCAAATGAAATCGAGTCTCATTTTTATAAAAAAAAAAATCAAATAAATGAATCACCAATTTAGTCCTTAAAATATAAGTCAGTCAAATTGGTTTTTAAAATTGTAAATTTTTAATCATTTTAGTCCTTAAAATTATAATAATTGCCAAATTGTAATGAACTATCAAATTGACTCTTGAAATTCTAAATCATCAGCCAATTTAATCATTTGTTATCAGTCGGGTCATCTAATGCAGTTAAGAAAATTGACTTGCATGTTAAGTGCCTGAGTGGAACCCAACTAAAAACACATGAAATGTGCAAACTTCATGAAGTAGCCCAACATAAAAGCATAACCTCTAATAATGGTGATACATATGAGAAATTATCATATGGTTCTGATCACCATGATTTGTGTTAATTTTTACTTGACACATATGAGTCTTACTAACTCTTTTTAGTAAACTAAAAAATTCAATTATGTGTCACATAAAAATTGATTGGAACCATGATCATCGGTGATTTTAGACTATTTAATAATTTCTTGATAGATACTTTTATTATATATCAAACACTTATTAATACTTATTATTTCTTTTTTTTATCTCTTTCTTTAATCACATTATATTAATCATTATACATTATACGTATATTTCTCTCTCTAAGTATTAAATAAAGTTTTGTATCCATCAAACTTTTCTCTCACCTCTAAATCAAAATAAATTAGAGACACAAACAACATGAACATTCCTAATGTGTTGATTGTACCATATCCCGTCCAAGGACATGTCAATCCCTTGATGAACTTCTCACAAAAGTTGGTTGAGCATGGATGCAAAATTACCTTTGTGAACACAGACTTCACCCACAAGCGGGTGATGATCGAGTTCAATGGCCAAGCAAGAAAGCCATGTGAATCACCAATGAAGTTGGTCTCAGTCCCTGATGGTTTAGGACCTGATGATGACAGAAGCGATGTAGGTGAACTATCTGTTTCCATATTAAGTACCATGCCTGCCATGCTAGAAAGGCTCATTGAAGATATTCATTTGAATGGTGGTGACAAAATCACATGCATATATAGTTGCTGATGTGATAATGGGATGGGCATTAATTGGAAGTTGGGAATAAGCTAGGAGTTCTCTTCTGGACAGCTTCAGCAACTATGTTTGCCTTGCAGTACAACATTCCTACGCTTATTGAAGATGGCATCATAGATTCTGATGGTAAGTGTATCACATTTCACTAGTCAGTTTCACCAAAAAAAAACATTTCACTAGTCAATTATATCACATCTCAATTTGTCAATATGGTATGTTGGTTGGCTTTTACTATAAATACCTTAAAAGTCATATATATATTATTTTAATTAGTTAACAACCTAGCATGTTTGGATTTGCATTTTTAACCATGTTTTCGAGTCATATGATATAATAATGCGTAAGAAACCTTATGTTGCTTTGGAAATGACACATGCGAATCCTTATGGAACGCACATCAAAACATGCTAGTAAAACATTTTACCGTGCATAAAACTTAAAATCTTACAAATAACTTTAAAATTGTTATCAGATTTCTACTTTTTTTATTTACAAATAATAGTACAACTATCAATGGGTGCAGAATTTTTCTAACCTAACTTATAGTTTCAAGCCGGAGTCCTCAATATACAGTTGTTAAATACTAGCAAGGAAAAGTTTTGTTGTCCATAATAGTCTTATTCAACTAGCTAAATTGTCTCTGGTAAAAAAAAAAAAGAGTACAACAGTGGCGGAACCACTCCTTGGCCAGCGATGGCCAAAATACTATCTAAAAAATAAAATTTACAGTTATTAAATGGTGGATAAATTTTTTTTAATAATTATATATACTTACATAATTAATTAGAATTAAACATAAAATTTAGCACTATCTAAAAATAAAATTTAACACTACTTAAAATTTGACATTTGACATCAGCTATAAAGTATTGTGGGCTCCACCATTTGATACAAGAAATAATAGGAATAAGATTTAATTTTATTGTTTGCCACTGCAGGATTCCCAATTACAGTAAGGACATTTCAAATATTACCAAACATGCCTACTATGGACACAGGAGCCATTTGGTGGTCAAAAATCTATGATCGAGAAACAGAGAAGAAAGTATTTAATTATATAGTACACTGCACTCGAAATTCAAATCTGGCTGAGTGGTTCATCTGCAACACCAGATATGAACTTGAACCTAAAGCATTATCTTTTGTTCCAAAGCTCCTACCAGTTGGTCCATTATTGAGAAGCTATGACAATACAAATACCATTGCAAGTTCATTGGGGCAGTTCTAGGAAGAAGGTCACTCTTGCTTAAATTGTCAGAATCAACAACCTCATGGTTCTATGTTGTATGTTGCCTTTGGTAGTTTCACTCATTTTGACCAAAACCAATTCAATGAACTAGCTCTTGGACTAGACCTCACCAATAGACCATTTCTTTGGGTTGTACGTGAAGACAATAAGTTGGAATACCCTAATGAATTCTTGGGGAATAGAGGCAAGATTGTTGGTTGGACTCCTCAACTGAAGGTGTTAAATCACCCTATCATAGCTTGTTTTGTTAGCCATTGTGGATGGAATTCTATCATGGAAGGTTTGTCTAATGGGGTACCCTTGTGTTGGCCTTATTTAACTGACCAATTTTACAACAAAACTTACATTTGTGATGAACTGAAGGTTGGACTGGGATTAAACTCAGATGAAAATGGACTTCTGTCAAGGTGGGAGATTAAGAAGAAATTGGACCAACTACTCAGTAATGAACAAATAAGAGCAAGGTGTCTAGAATTGAAAGAAACGGGCAAGAACAACATTGAAGAAGGTGGTGGATCTTCAAAGAATATTAGTAGATTCGTTAACTGGCTGAAATCTTGAAAATATAGGGAGTGTGTTTAGTTGTGACCATGCAGTATTCTTGACGATGAAAGTGTTTCTCTTTATTTGTTAATTTGATCTTGGATTCTTGGTTATGGTGTTATCTATTATGAAATATAGATTTCTTAAATTTGATCTATCATATGACAAGGTCAATTATGCACGTGGCTTAAACTTAAAAGTGATGTTCCCCTTTTTTTGTAAGAGTGATGCTGTAATTTTAATGATGCTAAGCTACGAAGTTCATGATGTGAAATTTTCAAGCATGTTGATATGGAATTTTAGTTAGTTGTGTTTGTTACAGATTGTTAGTTAATTAATTGTAGTTGTTGAGTTTAGTTAGTTGATTGATATTAGTTAACTATTGATACCTAAAATTTCCTCTTATTTTTCATCCTTCTTATGTTAATCAAATTCAATGAGTTACTTTTATGAAACTCCTCTTATGTTATTTTAGCTTTATGATATGTGATCATATTAGACTGGTGCTACTAGCATCATCCATCAAGATTTTGATACATGTAAAATTATTTTTTAAGAAATGTTTCATGAGAGTAATCTCAATATACATTTAGTGTTCCTTAAGAAAGGAAAAGAGTTTAATTTCTCATAAGATCTCATATTTGAATTTAATATGAAGAAAATAGACATTGAGAGGAAATAGTTATTGTAAGTCTGTTCAACTTAACTCGTTATTTACAGTTAGGATTTAAAAAAAAAATGCTGGGATGCCAAGGGTCTAAGACTGAAAAATATAAATTAAGCTTACTTGTCACTACACTATTTTGTGATTGAAATTGTGCCCTACCTGAAAACATTTTATGCTAAATAGTGTATTTAAATTTCCTATGTGCAAAATCACATTTTAAATATTTAAATTCTTGTGAATTTACTTTATTGAAACTACTAAAACTTTAAAAATATCAAGCACTAATACGACTTTGTGATATTAAGCATTAATTTAAAATTTTATACAAAACCATTCATATATATATATATATATATATATTAATAACAATAAAAAAAAAGTTATACACCGACCATATAACAAACTTTACAAAATCATTCAATTATAACTCATCATATATGAAAGTTTATTAACTTTTAAAATAATTATTTTAAAATAAGTCATATGATAATTATGTAATTAAATAACAATATAAAATTAGTTTACATATATGGACATTAAACTCAATTATAATTTGATAAGTTTTATCATGTTAATTTTAGTTTTCTTCTTTCAGATTGGTTAAGAAATCCATCGACATGTATATGTCTATTAATAATAGTCTTTTTGCAAGTACTTCTGTAGTCATCTAAGATTAAACGCTACCAATTGGCTGGGGCATACCCATTATGCATGCGTCGAAAAAATATCCATGCATCTTCACCTAGTGGCTCACACTTTTGGAATTGATAATATGACAAAAGTTTGTGACCCAGCGGTCTTAAGTTTGATCCATATTTTTTTTTTTTCGAAAAAAAAAATAGGTTTAACTTTAACACAGGGCAATTGAATTTATGCATATTGTCATCACTTCAAATCTAAAATATCCTTACGTGAGAGGACTTAAATTCTTGCATATTTATCAAATAAAACGTAAACAACACGAATTTGTTGTCTATTGGTGTGAGATTTCTTCGAACTAAATAGCATAACTATTCGTAAATTGGGGGGCGGGGGGGCATTAGTTAAAATCTCATCTATAGTGCTTATTTTAGTATTGGAACCGTCACATTTTCACTAATTACGGTTGGTCATCACCATTAGCTTTGAATAAATGGAATTTTTTCCAGCAATGATCAAGTTTTTATCACACGTGTCTTTATAGTAAGACTACAAGAACATGTCATCAAATATGAAGACAAGTAGTTGTAGACAACAGTAGGATCAAATGCACTTTCCTGCTAAGATTTTTAAAACCTTGATAGTAACTTCACTTTGACAATATATGTAGCAAGAGAACCAAGTGAATATGCCATATGCCATAGAAAGGGAATAATTAGAATGGCAAGGCCACATGATATAGTTGTCCCTTACCCAGTACAATGGGTATGTGATTCCTCTAATAGAGCTTTCCCTATAATCTTAGTCAATCAAGGTATCAAAATAATTTTTGAAAACACCTAAGATAACCACGAGAGGAACAGGAAATGATTCATTATCTCAAATTGTCTAGTGTGGATATCTTATGGATTAGTACCCTCGGAGAGGAAAAAGCCAGGTAAATCATCTGAAGCAATCTTGGAAGATTATGAAGGAGAAAGTTAAGGAGATAATCGAACGCGTAAATAGATTAGAACGCGAGAAGATTACATGTGTCCTTGCTGATCAGAACATTGGATGGGCAGTTAAGATTGCAGAGAAAAAGAGAAATAGAATGGCAGCCTTCTGTCCTGCATCAGCAGCACAGTTGGTGTTGGGATTGAGCATCCCAAAGATGATTGATAGTGGATCACAGACAAAGATGGTGAGTTCATTCTTCACTAATTTTCCATAGCTGCACCATACAACAAAATATTTGTTTCACGGTAGTTAGTTAGTTAGTATCACATGAATAGTACGAGGAAAGCAATTTAAGCATTCCATGGACTCAACCAAGATATGAACCACAGACAGGCAAAAGCAAACCTTCAACCAAGATGCCACAGCACTATGTTTTATGATGGAGGATTACTGTAGAGTATTTAGCAATATGAATAACCAAAATTATCACACGCGTTTATGCAAGAAATAATCCAAACGATGAACAAACTGTACAACACAAATAAGTAAAATATTGAAAAATTGTCATGCAGAATTAGTTGCAAAATATGAATAATTTCAAGTGCTAAAATAAGACTTTGTTCACAACTGATAAAAACACTTGGCAGTTGTGCCTAAGACAAAATTGGCCAAAAAACTTGACCTGCTCTCTACATATAATAAATATCTGCCCCTATCCCACCATCTCAAAAAAAATAGCCATAATATGAACGAAGTTTACCCTATTTTACAGGAATTTCAGAAGAAATGCAAAGTTTTGAGTCTGCTCCACCACTGATAACACTGTTACTTTTCCACCAATCAGCAGACAATACCTGAGTTAAATAAATGACAATTCTATTAGTGACAGTTTTGGCTCTTCTTGAGCATAAAACAAAGATGTCAGTTGTGGAGAGGTATTTTTGTTATGCTAAAACATGGAAAGAAAATTTTATACCTTATCACTGTGGGATTCAATGACTGAAAGAGGCCACTACAACATTAATGGAGAAAATTATCAGGAAAAGGCCCAAAGATGGATATATAATCGCATAAGGAGTAAAAATTTCTTGGCAGAATAAGGATATATTACCGCAGTTCTCAGATCCCACAACATAACTTTCCCATCATAGGATGCAGAAAGTAAATGAAACCAAGACTGATCATGCCATTTGCAAGCCGAAATCCAAGACGTATGAGAAGAAAACTGAAAAACAGGAGCAGAAGTGCCTGCAGAGAAGAAGAAAAAAACATTATAAGATACTATCATGCATGTGATTGACTATGGAGGTCAGAGAAAATGGTAATTAGCTTTGTTTAAGAGACCTGGTTTACGAGGATCCCAAATCCTAATGACAGGGTCAGAACCACCAGCAGCTATCAGAGCAGAACCTTCCCCACCAATATCAAGGCAGTTCAGAACCTTTCCACAAAACTGCACATGGAAGACAATCTAATCTAAAATTCTGACATTTTTAATTGTGTTTCTCTTCTACTTCAGATTGACAAACATATTCATTTTCAACAATAATTTTGCATAGAAAATAATTTAGAACAATAAAATGAACAAATAGATAACCATAAAATAATTGCATTCATCAATCACCAGAGTTATGCCCATGACAGGGTTCCACTTACTCCAGCACAATAAGCACTAAAAATTATTTTTTTAGATGAAAAAACATTACAGTTGATTCAACACACTTATCCTAAATTAAGTTTAAACAAGGGCCAAAGGCAAGATTGCTTCATAACAAGACAATGGACTATTTGAACCATATAAAAATATCATAATGAGGAAAAAAATGTTCAAGAACTAGCGTGCACTAAATTTAAAGATTAGACAAAATCTTATCTAGAGAAACAAATAAGTTAAACGTTGCTACAACGAGATTAAACGACGCAATTTTAAAATTCAGTGCTAGAAAAAGAAGAAAATTGATAAGCATGCCCTAATCCAGTTTTAATTTAGCTGCCTGACTACCCACAAATAGTTAATCAATGGCAGAGCATCAAAGGATAAGATGTCACAGCTTGACCTAGAGACAAAATTAACATTTCAAATGAGTACACTTTTAAACAAATTGGGGTAAAGGAGAAAGAGCATGAATTTTTCAACTTACTAAATCTGTCAAGTTTTTTCCTGTCTCAACATCCCATTTCCTAATAGAATGATCCCAAGATGCAGAATAAATTGACTCCCGTTGTGGCCAAACCACAGCAGACACACACTGTGTATGGCCAACAAGGGTAGTAAAAGCCTCTCCCTACAATAGAACAAAGAAATATTGATGAAAACTTATTTGTCAATGAAAACTAAAGATTGGTAAATCAAACAGAAAACAAACACCAATTCAGGGGAAAAATAGTAACAAAATCTACAAGGTTCATTTAACAGCTTTCCAGGTCTACAATAACATAAAAAGAATTTTGAACTTGTATCAGAATTAGATGACTTGTTGGTCATGGGTTCGAATCCGGAAACAGCCTCTTTGCATATGCAAGGATAAGGCTGCATACAATATCCCTCCCCCTTACCTGCGCATAACGTGAAGCCTCTGGACAATGGGGTACGTAGTTTTTAGTAGTTTTTATCAGAACTAGATGTTCAAATTTCTTCTAGAACAGTTTCAAAAATATCCTCCTCTATGGCCTCTTGCGCCAGCATAAACATTAACCTTGATACTTCACATTCAACCAGTAGAAAATACATACAGAAAGTCAGTAACAACCGTGACTTTTTACTATTCCAGGCATAAATTACAAGTCAGAGAAAGATGAGTAAAATGCCATCTATGAATATTCCTTGGAAGTTAAAACAAACTTCTAAATACAAAATGTTTGGAAGAAATATATGTGACTGCATAAATTCCAATTTCAACCGCACAAGAAGAAAAATAATAAGGTGTAATGAACATCTACAAACCTCTAGTTGGGACTCCTCAACTTGACCTCCAATTTTTCTCTTTTTAGACACTAGGTCATCTTCTGCATTAATGTCATTAGTTTGCCATAGATTGATGGTGCAATCCCAAGAAGCCGAACATACCTATGAGACACAATAGAAGAAGACTAATGCTACACACTACTATTACTCTACTCATAAATCAAGGAGAAAGAAAGTGGATTAGTGGAGAAGTTAAAAATAGAAAAGCAATACGAACCATCTCTCCAGAAGTCTGCGCCGCAACACACTGTACAGAAGACTTATGACCACGCAAGATTTTGTAAGCCCTAACCCTCATAGGATTGTTTACAGGATCCTCTGCATTGAGCTTTAACACAAATGGGAAAACATAAACATAGTAAGCATAAGCTCAGCATAAGGAACTGTATCTCAACAGCTTTTATTTACCTTCCATAACCTCAATGTACGGTCTTTCGAAGCAGTAGCTACTGTAATGGTTTCCTCACCTGAATGCAGTACAAATCTTGATATCTTGGACCAATACAATAACAATAATATGCAACTATATTATGGAACAATATGACATATGGATTACACAAAGAAATGACCACAAATGTTTGCAACATACCACATAAATCGAATCTTACAATTTGTGTTACAATCCTACAACCGCCCCCCCCCCCCCGGGCCCCCGTTTCAGTTCCAATGCTGAAACTAAATCTTGACAACCTTGCTCTGATGCGCATATAATATAAGCATAGTCACTAGAAGAGACAAGACATATTTTATGTTGTGGTAGAAATGAAAGTGTTTGTATGGAAATTAAAGCATAAGGGCCCGTTTGATTATTCTTTTCAAAAACAGTCTAGTTTTTTCAAATTAAAAATTTTGATTGAGTGATGAGTTTTATAAAACTGTTTTTTAAAACTACCTCCTATTTTAGTTTTTAGAAGTGAAAAACAAAAACAGCTTCAAGATGTTTTGCTTTTCAGTTTTTGTTTTTCTTTAAAATCTACAAAACACACGAATAAGCAGAGAATTTACAGTTTTCATTAATGGAATTTATTTAAATATCTTCTCTTTATCATTTCTGAAACTTTAGTAAGCATTTTTTTGGGATATGATTATTTCAATTGCCCACAATGTTATGTTGGTGCCCTGCTAATTATGTTAATGGCTGGCTTAATGGCCTATTAATATGAGAAATATAGCTTCAGCGGGTATATAGAGAGGTGAAGCTTCTTATATTATCACACAAAAGCCAAACAGTACATAGGTATATAGAGAGGTGCAGACTTAGCATCTTATCAAATGGCTACAGCAGAGAAAAAGATACGAAAGGACTGACTATTACAATTTACAAGAATATACTAATATAAAATACATACTAATTAACAGTTTGTTTACACTTTAATTATTAAAAAAAATCTTATCATTGTTTGGAGAAAAATTTATTCCAATATTATGTGATTAAATTAAACAATAATTTGTCAACATCACCACACAAGCAGATTTTCCTACAGAACCCTTTTTATTTAATCAAAATTGAAATTAAACTAACGTATTAATTTATATAACCTCAGAATGTTTGAGTAACTTTCACTCAGCAGATTACAACCTTAGTTCCTTTAACAAGAAACAAATGGTGGTATTTTTTAGTCCTTGCATTTAGTAAAGACAATGCTACTTTAATCTTTAAAAGCATGTGATTTTAATCCTTGATGGGGACTAAAACATATTTAAATATACATCTAAGTTTTCAATAAATTTAAAAACCATAAAACAATAATACTATCAAATGAGTTTTCTGTTTTCTATTTTTAGTTATCAAAACATGTTTTGAAAACAATTTTAACAAGTTTTTTATTTACTATTTCTAAAACAGATTTCAATTCAAAATTACCAAAACAGATTTTGTTTTAAGTCTCTTCTCATAAACAATTTCTAAAATTTGATTTACAAAACAGATTTTGAAGTCGTAAACTGAGAAGAGGGGAAAGAAAAAACCCTAAATAGCTAATTTAATAAAATGGCTTTGATCTTGATAGCCAAGGAAAAACAGCCATAAGATTTCATATACTGTTAGATACAAACTTTTATGATTTTCTCATCAGAAAAAATTACATATTACCAAAAATTTGACAACTGGCAATCAGAAAAATAAACAGAAAAAAGTTGGCAGTATGTAGGAGAATATACTTGTCTCTATACCTTTTGGATTGATGATACTAACAGAAGTGACAGCGTCACTATGACCCTCCAATATATGGGTACATAATCCAGCACCTTTCCATACCCTAAAATATAATTTAATCATTTTGTAGTGGAAGCTCAGTATATGAAGAAGGTAATCAAATGATAATATTAATCAATATTGAAATATGCCAATAATTCTAAAAGAACAAAACTGTGCAAGACCATTACCTCCCTAAACCATCATAACATCCTGTCAAAAAGAACCTGCAGAAATAGTAACAGTCAACTTTAAATTCTTTGTGAAAGGGCATACAGGTAAAAAATCATTCAACTTACTAAAATAGAACCAAAATTATTATATTTAGTCAATGAAAATTACACAATGCCATGGGTTAAACAAACAAAAAAGGCTTTACAATTACACTTATTCATCCAATGGCCAAAACTTTCATTAAAGAACCTATTCACAAAGAGGGTTAGGTTGTGTTCTTTAGCAACTGTGATCTACCACAATGCAAAAATGAACCTCAACATCAACATCAACATCTCAAACAGTGAAAATCTGATAGTGTGATGTAGTCAAACCCTACATTATCAAAAGTTTACACCAATAAGAAATCACTCTTGTCATCATCACCATGCACCAAATATGATTAAAAAATCAAGGGAAGCCAATAAAAACCAATCACACTAACTTAAATAATAAATTCAACTTTCCCACCTCAGTAAAATCTTTCACAAACAATGGTTAAACAAAAGGAGTTTCTCATACAAATTTTGGCATATAGCCAGTTGCTAGCATTAATAAGCATAAGAGTCAATGGAGAACACATTAAAACAGACTAGGATCATTATGGAAAAACTGAATTACTACAAAGTCTTTGAGAAAGTTTCTATCAAACTATTACACATTTGCAAGCTTACCGAGAAGAAGAACCATCAACAGCACTGACCCAGTCATCATGTAAAGAAGGGTCCTCCTCCTTCCGCGGAGCCACAGCCCTTGTGTACTCAATTTCCAATATCCTTTCCTATAATTGATTATTCAAAACAGTTAGCTATGATCCTGTGACATCATAGCAAAAAGTAACAATGGTTTGTTTCCTATGTTAAAAGACAAAGATTAAGGAAATTGATAAATCCCCGAAATTTCAACAACTTCCTTGTAAGTGACTAAATGGCATAAGGTTGTGGATTATTCAGTTTCCCATGATTGAAACCTCAAATTTTGTTTAATTTAAGATCTGCATTAATTCACACAAGTACAGAATGTTCATGATTAGTATCAGCTTCCAATGACTTGTAGAAAATTGATTGAAGTGTTGCATTATTGAATACACTCATTTGAGCTAATTTATCTTAAAAAGTCAACTTAGCAGTTGATCCAAGTCCGACTGAGTCAAAGTCAATCAATACAGTGCAACTAAGTGTTGTTAAATGGCGGCACTATAGCTGCCATGGTGGAATGGCATGGCAGTTTTTTGGCCAACTGCCACATGCAAATTGTGAAGGGAGGCCCGCTATGGCAGCGCCATAAGCCACAATGGAATTTTATATGGCGAAATTTTGGCCAGCTGCCATTGATAACATTATTTGTCACCTACTAATGTTACAACCATATTGTACTGACACAACCTGAACTACCCAGTTTTAGCAACAAGCACACTGCAGCCACAACTTACTTCACAACCACCTCACATTCCACTGCATCATCACATTTGACACTACCACCATAACAACCATAGCATTTATTTGTTTTACTGATATACACGCACTAATACCATCAAAACAAAACCCTTAATAAAAAAAAAAAAATACAAACTAAAATGAATCATTGGAATCTAAGAGATAAATCAAGCACTTCCAGTCCTTCTTATCTAAACACCTAGTTCACAAGCTAAATTCCCATTCCATGAAACTTCATTCCGAACACCTCCAAAAAAAAAAAATCGCATCTCTTAAAGTACATACATAAAATCAAATTGTAGTTTCACTTTCTATCATATAGACATTAAACAGGAATTGTAACAATGGTTTTAAAATGATTACCGCAGAGATCCCCTTGGCCAAAAGAAACTGCTCCAGCGACATCCGAACGAACTCGCCATCGATCAAAAAATCAAACGGCTCCAGCTGATGATCAGCGTCTGCAAACATCAACCAGCAACAAGATTAACCAAATTTTATCAATCATCTAAAATTAACCAAATTATAAAAATAAAAAAAAGGAGCATGTTGTCGCGTTAGAAAATGAGAAATTGAAATTACCATCGGATTGAAGGAGTGCGTTGACGAGTGAGGAGAGGCCGAATCGAGCGAGGTCAGCCGGGATAGCGATGGCGGTGGTCGGAACTTTGTACGGCTCGCCTAACTTTGTCACGAAGCGCACTTGGATCCTCCTCGCGCTTCCTTCACCACTCTCTTCGTTCATGTTCATCTTCGTTTCTTTTTACGCTCTTTCTTCTGCGAGTTGAAGGTAAAACGAAGTGCGAGAGACAAAGTCGCTAAGCGAAGAGGAAGAGGAAGAAGAAGCTAGGGTTTAACGGTTCTCAGCCTGCGAGTTCAGTTGCCATGGGTTTTAGAATTTAGATCAAATTACGTTAATACCCCCAAGTTTTGTCGAGTTACACAAAACATCCCTTATTGTGTGTATTAGACAAAATTTAATGTAATAAAATATTTATAATACTAAAATATGTTTTTCATTCTTATAAACATCGAATTGTATGTTTTTCGTGAAATCAAAATGTATGTTTTTCGTTCTTAGAATTTAGATCAACTTACGTTAATACCCCCAAGTTTGAAATTTGTCTCTGAAAAGAATTGTATGTTTTTTGTCATTGTGAAATTAAAATGTTCCAAATTTTGGCCCAAAATTAGGTTCAATTATATCTGAAACTACCTGGTTGGTGACTATATGCAAATAAGTAAAACCATTAGCCAATTTAACGTCAACATGTGTCAATGCTCCAAGCCTATATCTCTCTTGAATTCATGAACAATTGAGCCCTAAATCTCCATTCCCTTCCTCCCCACAATCCATCTCTTTCAAGTCGCCAAACAGTGCAGAATTGTCAAATGGTTAGCAAGTGGTCAGAGGTGGCGACATGGAGAACCTCTGTTAAGTAGTGGATGTTGGAGAAGTCAAGCAACTCGGTGAGGAGTATGGTGGCATTTGGTTCTCCTAATGGGCGTTGAGGGTGTGGTGAATCTTCGACAACGTATGGTGTTGGGTTTGGTGCTATGTCTCCGACAGTGTCATGGAGAAGGAGAATTGAGGAATTGAAAAAAAAAATCTACATTGATTATAATATTTTCTACATGGAGAAGGAGAACTGAGAACATAGCTGTGAAACTCGATCTGGACATTGATCTGGTTGAGGTAGTGGATCAGTGATCCAATCAGTGGGCATATAATTGGTCCAGTTTGACCTGGTATATATTAAAAATTCAAAATTATATATGTATCTATTATATATAAGTACATAACTAACATTATTTGAGTAAGAAAAATTTATTCATACTCCAAAATTCAAACTTGTTTCAATTTTTTTAAAAAAGAAAATCGGTCAGGTCGGTCCAATCCAACCGGGATCCGGTGACCAACCCGGCCGAGTTTGACCAGGTCAACTGCATAACTGATCCAAAAGTGGAATCGACCCGATTAGGCAACCGAGTCTGGTCAGCTGAGCCGAACTGGGTTTGATAACACTAACTAAGAAAGTAAAATTTTTTTACATCAGTTATAACCAATGTAAAAATTGAAAAAATTGATTTTCCATAGATCAACGTACATGTAGGCTCAATGTAGGTTCGGGTAATTCAAACATTAAAAAAAATAGACCAAATTTTTACATTGAACATTTGCATATTTTTTATGATGAAAAATATATTTTAACCTATTTTCAAATATTAAGAAGTTATTGTAAAGGATGTTAATGAAAATTTATAAACATTAAAAAGAGTTACATTAGAAATGGAAAGATAATATGTGTAATTCAAATAAAAGATAAATACTATAAGTGTAATCTGCTCAAAAATTTCATCAATCTTTTTGTTAGGTATTTGTGAATGTGAATAAGAATGAGTGGTGTTAAATGGATCTAATCCAATAAAAAAATATCTAATAAATTGAAAACTACATGAATTAAAAATTGTAAATTGAATTTTTTATTGGATTGAATTTTAATTTTTTTTTTAAAAAAAATTGCTCTAATTCAAAAATTGATTCAATCTCATTAAAGTTTAAACATCTAACATGATATATGCTACTTCAACTTCCTACTATTAAATTGTCCGCGTCAGGTAATTCGAATTGAACTTATTTTTATTTATAAATTTATCACACAACTCATATTTACATTTTTATTTTTTATATAAAATACCATAAGTTATACTTTATTTATGGAAAATGTATTTATAAATATATTTTTAGTTCTCAAACTTTTTATGAAATTCACTTAATCCTTAAACAAAAATTTTATTAATCTTATTTCCTCAGCTTTTGTTCCGTAATGATTCTAGTCTATGATGTCAAGTGTTTCAACTGATGTTAAAAAAAAAAATTATAAGTACATGGTAAAATTTGTATGAAATGTAAGTTCCACGAGTAATTAGAAAAAAAAATTATATTACAAATCTTCAGATTTTAGGTTATTTGTGCAATTCACTTTTCATGTTATACTTACAATATTTATGACTTTTTATATAAATAAAGTCAATGAAACAAATTTTACGTGTTGAATTGATAAAATAAAAAATAAAAAAGAGATTCGAAATTGGGTCATAAAATAAAAAATATCACTATTTTAAAAGGACAACATTAACTTAAATTTGAGAGATAAATTATCAAAATAAATCCTTTAAAAGATTAAAAAAATAAAAATAAGAGACGAAAAATATATTTTTACAGATTCATTGAACCTTATTTTACTAAGAGAAACGAGAAGAGGGGAAGCTGGTGAAATCACAGGTAGGGGAGTACGGAAACAAAGAGGGTGCGATGAGACGAGACAAGTGAACTGAACAATGAGGTTATTGGAAAGGAAGAAAAACAATGAGGTTATTTCAGTTCGTGAGAAACTCTACAGATATTATCCAATTATTTTATGCTAGTGAAAGTTTTGTTAAGAAAATTCATTATTCAAATATATAAAAAAAAGTTTATATATCTTTTATCCTTAAAATTTAAGGTTTTTTTCTTTTCTTTTCGTCATTATAATTTTTTTTTTAGTTTTTATAAATATTTTTATTTTATTTTTAATTTTTAAGACATTTTAAATATTATTTTTTTCATTGTTCAGAATGCTGTTTGATGTATTTTAATAAATAAAATAAACATAATTTACCAGATTTAAAAAAAAAAAAGAAAAACCGTGAAATTGCAAGAATTAAAAAAAAAAATAACATTGTAATTGTTCACCTTCATATAATTTTTCTAGTCGGTTTGCCTTTTTATTTTTTTGTACTAAATTGAATCGATTATTTTGTGCATGAAAGCGAGGATTTGTTTCTATAACAATAGAATTTGTTTCTTTTGTTTCATGCAGAACAAAATGGTACTGCTAAGCAATTTTTTATTACATATATAGTACTGATTATATTTTATATATTTCTAAATTAATCGAAAATTGAAAGCAATGGTAACACCAAGCCAACAAGAGGATAGTTCAATAGTTAAATGGTCCCCTATTGTGTCTTTCAAGTTTTGCACCTAAGTTTGAATCTCCATGCATGCCATGTACTGATAGCAATTTATATAATAGGTGTCTTTCAAAACACAGTTATCAAAAGTATATAAAAATTGTCTAATATGAATGGTTCCACTGCGTGGTCTAGATGATGTATCGAGACTTCACTTATCCCCACATTCAATGAAAAACAAATGACAACATTAATACATCATTTTTAGTACAAGAATTTACCAAATCCTTAATATTAAAAGAAAAAAGAAATTGATTCTTTCTTCTTGTCTTTATTTGACTGAATAAATGAAGTAATACTTTTCAACATTAACATTTTCGAAACCTTCACCCGGGATGCATAATTGTAGGGCCATATATAGCTATTTTTATATCAGATAATGATATATAGATATATATGTTTTTTAATTGACTAATAATTTAGGCTATTCAATGTTGGAGAAATCTTCCACGCACGTCATTGTATCTAACTTTTGTCTTATGTGACGCTCCTCTGATAGAGGCAGCAGTAGCACACAACTCTAAGTCTGTAACATTCCCTGCATATACTGTTCATGCAATGAATACCTAGCCAGCTCAAAAGTTTGAGTCATTCATTTATCAATAATTCGACAAAGTGTTGATGAGTTCATGTATTTAGCATTGAAATTAATTTGGTGTTATGATGAGATCATGAGAATGATTTCAAGAATCAATTTTAAAATACTCCATTCCATTGATATTTGATCAAATCCAATACTAATTAACAAACTATTTTTTTTTAACTCTATGCTATTCATCTGATAAATCCAATTTGTTGCTGTAACAGTGTTTTTTCATTTTTCACTAATTACTGTTGGTCATCACCATTATCTTTGAATAAATGGATATTGTTTATTGATCACGTATTTGGTAGCTTCATGCAACAGACAGATTTTGTCTTCATAGTAGACTACAAGAATATGGTCATGACATATGAAGACAAGTAGTTGTAGACAATATGGTAGGATCAAATTCTCCTTCCCCCAACATTTATAAAATCTTGAGATTAACTTCATTTTCACAACAATACTATATAGCAAAGAACTAAGTGAATTTGCATAGCAAGAGCAACGGAATTAATACTTAAAATGGCAAGGCCACATGTAATGGTTGTACCTTACCCAGCACAAGGGCATGTGATTCCTCTAATGGAGCTTTCACTGCTCTTAATCGAACAAGGTATCAAAATAACCTTTGTGAACACCAAAGACAACCATGAGAGGATCATGAGTGCATTGCCAAGTGGGAATGATTTATCATCTCAAATTAGTCTAGTGTGGATATCTGATGGATTAGAATCCTCAGAAGAGAGGAAAAAGCCGGGTAAATCATCCGAAACGGTTTTGAAGGTTATGCCACAGAAAGTTGAGGAGCTAATTGAATGCATCAATGGATCAGAAAGTAAGAAGATCACATGTGTGCTTGCTGATCAGAGCATTGGATGGTTACTTGATATTGCAGAGAAGAAGGGAATTAGAAGAGCAGCTTTCTGTCCTGCATCAGCAGCACAGTTGGTGTTGGGATTGAGCATCCCAAAGTTGATTGATAGAGGGATCATAGACAAAGACGGTGAGTTCATGCTTCACTGGTTCTCTCTAGATGCACCATAGAACAAAATACTCCTTTCATTTATTTAGTTTTTCTTTTACAATGATATTAATGACAAAAAAAAAAAAAAAGATTCAACAAGACTTTTATAGGTAATCAAGTAGTAAATCTAAGAACTACAAAATCTGCCATGTCATGTTTATTAGATATCATTCTATATGGGAAAGAAAGAAGTCATGATTATATGCATATGATTTTCTAATTCTTTCCTGAGATGATCTTAGTGCATGTTTGGATTAAAGTTAGAAATACTAGGTGCGCGTTCCAATACAAATCCAACAGATAAAAAGCAAAAGCAAGGGTCTTGATCCTTTGAGAAAATTACTTTTACCTCAAAATTACTTTTTCACCTAAAAACCAAACATGCACTTGGACTGTTAGACACTTAGAAGTACATTTGTTGAGTTCAATGCCTCCTTTTATTGAGCTGCTACTACATCAAACCTAACTACTGACTTGACTGGCAAGAACTACATGTGTAACACTAAAATGTTATCCAATGAATCAACCCATGAAAGTCACAGCATGCTGGGTTACTTGCGTTGGGAATTAATAGACCAAATTCTCTTATATAATCATTTCTTTTGCCTTCCAAAAAAAACAAATAGACACTAAATGCAAAAGAAATAAGTGTAAGAATAGTAAAATACTATTGAGAGTTTTATCCTGAAAACCCTTCTCAATTTAAGTAAAGAAAACCATAAGACTCGATTTCTCTACTACTGAAATTTGAAATTAGAATTATAACGCTTCTCTCTTTATACAAGATGATTTTTCTATCTCACTCAATAAAGATGGTTTATCTCTCAATTCTCACCAAGGATGATGAAAGTACAACTCTCTTTCTCTCAAAGAGGATTATGGAAACTCTCAAATCTCCTTATATGCAATGGAGACACGTGACTTCTTTTAAGAGTGAGTAATAGATGACAAATAATAATAAACCTTAATTTCTTGTAACTTCTCACATCATTGTAAATTTCTAAATTGAATGTGTCACTCCATTAATTATGAAGAAATTTCCAACACTTCTGAACTTCCTAAATTGACATTCTTTAACATAAAACTTTTCTCATAACTCCTGACATGAAACTACAATCAAGGGAGGTGATATACATTAGTTAATTATGTCTTACTCAACATTTAAATTATCCAGGAACTCCAACGAAGAAACAGGTCATTCAGCTATCCCCTACAATGCCAAGTGTAAGTACAGAAAACCTTGTCTGGGCTTGCGTGGGGAACAAGATTGCTCAGAAGCACATTTTCCAACTCATGGTGGAAAACATAAACTCCATGCAGAAAACTGAGTGGCTTCTTTGCAATTCAGCTCATGAACTTGAGCTTGCAGCATTTTCTCTGGCTCCACAAATCATACCTATAGGGCCACTTCTTTCAAGCAATCATCTTCGCCACTCTGCAGGCAATTTCTGGCCACAAGACCTCACTTGTTTAAAATGGCTAGATCAACACTCTCCATGTTCAGTAATATATGTTGCATTTGGAAGCTTCACAACTTTTAGTCCAACCCAGTTCCAAGAACTGTGTTTAGGTCTTGAACTTTCCAATAGACCTTTCATTTGGGTTGTGCAGCCAGACTTCACAGAAGGGTCAAAAAATGCATATCCAGAAGGGTTTGTACAAAGGGTGGCGGATCGCGGTATAATGGTGGCGTGGTCACCACAGCACAAAATTCTGAGCCATCCTTCAGTTGCTTGCTTCATAAGCCACTGTGGTTGGAACTCCACACTGGAAAGTGTCAGCAATGGGATCCCAGTGTTGTGTTGGCCTTACTTTGCTGATCAGTTTCTAAATAGGAGCTATGTTTGTGATGTTTGGAAGGTAGGATTGGGGCTAGAATCAGATGGGAGTGGCATGATCACACGAGGCGAAATCAGAAGCAAAATCAAGCAACTTTTAGATGATGAACAATTGAAAGAAAGGGTCAAAGATTTCAAGGAGAAAGTTCAAATTGGCACTGTACAAGGTGGTTCGTCAAAGAATAATCTAGACAGCTTCATAAGGTGGCTAAAAACTTAAATTACAAGCATTTGCCAGATTTGATTTAACCATGTTTTCAGATTCCTTTTCTCCTCCCTCCCCTCCTTGTGTTTCTGTGTGTTTGTGTTCCTTTGCATAATGACTTCCTTTCTTATCTTAGTTCAATTGTATTATAATAATAAAATTGCAAACACATGAATCATCATGTTATGTAGACGTCATCATTTTTACCCATGAATTCATCTAGTATATGAGTAAGTCCACTATAGTCTATGCACATCATGATATATAAGGGATACTGAATCTGTGTGTGATAGGCAGAAGATAACTATTCTATCACTACTCCTTTCATTTTACCAAAACTAAGAGATAAACATAAAATTGATATTTTTCATTGATAATTTCTTACACGGTGCATACCCTACTAAATAGGAATTTACAAAGAATATCAATCATACAAGTGACACCGTCTAATATTTTTAGAAAATATAAAGTAAAACTAAACAAGATAAAAGAATAATATCTAAATCTTCTAGCCTATTTCGGCCTCTCTGGGCCCATTCCTATCACATTCCTATTAGTGTGTGTGTGTGATTATGTGTTCCTTTCTATAATGACTTCCTCTCTTTTCTTATTTCAATTGTATTATAATACTAAAATCACACACATCAATCATCATGCATGTAGATGCCATCATTTTTAACCATGAATTCATCTAGTATATGAGTAAGTCCACTATAGTCTATACCATACACATCATGATATGTAAGGGATACTGAAACTGTACTAGTGGAGGTCCCTTTCACTGCTAAATACTATTAAATCTAAGAGAAACTAAAAAGCTGACAAGATAAGAAGCATCTGTTTGAATTCCTTAAGATTCGGAAGCTTATTGCTCTGCCACCCTTGCAGCCTTGGCTTTCATATAAATTTCAGTCTTTGCTTCTTTAATAAGGTAGCTTTTCTCTCTTCTATAATATATATATCATCCTTTTATATATTTTCTCAAATATCAACCTATTAATTTTCTCAAAGCCTTTAACCGCACTTAACATTGAAATCTATTATGTCCGAGATGGACTAAGCTGATGTAATAATCTGTCCGATATTGACTAAGATAATGTCTTGGCCAAAATGGACTAAGTTGATGCCTTAGATGAATCTGAGACAATGTTGAAACTCCATGGAAAATGAGGAGGTACGTGCAAAAAGCACATAATCGAGTGAGTAAATATTCAACTAAAGAGTGATATTTAATAAAGCATGTCTCATATAATTATGTTGGCTGCTTTTTACAAGAGCCTAGAATAGGCTGGAATCTTTGGTATGGGACCCAAGACCTTTCAAGGATAACATACCCTTACCAGTATCTCTTCTTATTAATCTTACTCTTAGATACTGATTGAAGTTTATTGCTTCCTGCACTCTCATGTTACTTCCTGCACTCTTTTCGAAATGTTTTTTAATCTTCCGGAATGGTTATTCTGGAAAACAAAAAGTGAGTGCATTTCAAAATGTAATTTTCTAAAATGAACATTCTGGGAGGAAAAAGGAAGTGCATGAAGTATGATGGGATGTGCAGGAAGTAATAGCCCTGATTGAGGTTGATCCAACATTTGGACAGAGGTGGCCCGTTACACTGATTAGGCATCAGGCCCAGTCCAAAAAAAAAATACCCCATCCGATCATTTGGCTTTTGATGCATACGGGGTATATGATTCATAGATTCATAGGCTAAATAGGAATACTATTAAACATTACATAGCCAAGCATCCAAATTTTGACTGATTAATTTTGGTCATCTTTAGTTCTACAGAACTGCAAGCTGACTTCATCTGATGTTATCTTGTCAATTCTAAAAGTGCTACAATTCTTTGTACTTTCGAAAGATTTTTTTCCCCACACAAATATCATTCTTCAAAAACAATCTTATTTAAGATACTATGAATTATTAAATGTGAACACCTCTCTTAGTTAGAATTTGAATTGTGGTTTATTATATTGTAAGGAACTAGTCCTTTCCACTAGACTTAATCCCCATTGGTGTGCTTCCCATGAGAGTTTTTTTCTTTATCAACAAATAGTAGTTGTTAATTTTTTGTTAGCAGAAGATTAGGACTCACTTTCTCTCTCCTCTCTATAACTCCTACTTCCCAAAGTTAGTAAAATTTAAATTCACCATGGACTACACAACTCCACAATCAGAATTGAGAAAAGGAAACAATCAGAAGTCATGGATTTAAAAAAAAAAAAAAAAAAAAAAAAAATCACTATATCAACTAAGCTATCAGCCCCCTGGCCTCTGTAGCAAGTGTTTCACTTTTTCTACTCAGGGCTGGTCAGGTCTATTCCCCTTCCTAAGTTGTAGGTTCTGTGTTCTAGTGTGGTACTAGTTTGAAGAGTAGTTTAAGCATTTGGTATAGCAGGGATCACACAGTGTTTTTTAATCCCTTGTTTGGTGTTTCAATGTGTTTGTTTTCCACCCCAAGACATTTTTCCCATTACAGCATAGTTGGAAGATTATGGGTTGAGACTTGAGAGTCCCTGATGATAGTTACTACTCCACTGCACAAGTTGTCTAGTCAACACTCCCTAGTGAATGAGTAGTGACCACTGAGTTCTGACCACCACACAACCCCACCCCTCATAATAAGTCATAACAACTTCTTTGCCTCTTGTCTAGAGCATACTGCCCTTTCATCATCAATCAATGTCCCGGTTTTATTTGTTTGATTGTGGTGAAAATGGTTGCAAAGAAAGTGAATTGAGAGAAGAAAAAAAAATATATTTGTTTTAGTAATATTTAGTTCAAGAAGCGATTTAAGGTGAGTTTGATGAGTTTTTTTCTAATAAAATTAATATTTTAACAAAGTAACATTTGTTTATTAAAAAAAACTATTTAGTTCAAGAGGGAAAAAAACATGAAATTGACACAAAAAGAAATGTTAAATGAAGAAAAAATAGGAAAATAAATATTGAAAGAATTATTAAAATAATAAATGAATTCAAATATTTGTCTGTTTATTATATTAAAAAAATATAAAATTACATAATTATTTGCTTTCATGTTTTCATTGTTTGTCTATCAAATAAGAATTTTTTCCCCTCACATTTTACTCTTCATACAAATAAGAGAATTTTTTTTTCAAGTAAAACAATATTTTGATCCCTTAAAAATTTGAAGTCAATCTACATTAGTCTATGGAAGATGGGAGTCACCATTTTATTCTTGCAAGATGAAAATGTCAACCAATTTAATCTATGAAGAGAAACTATTTCTTTTATTAGAAATTAAATTGATGTAAAAAAAAAAGACTAAATTAATCAACTTTTTCTTATGCTAACATGATATTTTCATCTTGACTAACTCCAAATCTTTAAAATATTAATAATGTTTTAGTAAAAAATCATTATTTTCTCTTCTATTTCTTTTTTCTTTCTGCATCCAAACAGAACAACATGTGACATTCCCTCATTTTCAACACTTCCATTTCTTTCTACTCCACCTTTTTAACAATCATCTCTAGGACTGTTTTTTAGGATCCCAAGATTTTTGCATCGATGATAGCCAGCATATTCCTCTATGTTTCATTAATATCCAATGGCAAAAAGGCAGTGGAGTGTGTGATTTGAATATTACTCGTTTGTCTCAAGACTAAATAAAGCCTTTTGTAGTAATTTATTCTGCCATCTTATTATGAGGACTTCAATGTGTCAAGATTCATGAACAGTGACAGAAAAAGCAGAAATATTAATTTAAGCATAACGTTAAATGAAACAAGGCACAAAATATCAGTACAACATAGCTAGTAATAGTTAACACAAGCAAGGTAAAACATTGACATATTAGAGCAGCATAACGATAAAATGTAAAACAACCACAAGCTATAAGAAAAAGGTGCTTCAAAAGTAAAATGTTGAGCACAAAGAAGAAATATCCTGATTTTTTACCTTTAGAAGAGCTTATTTACTGATATTTTAAGCTTATGTATGAAATAAATATCAACATCAACAACACCTTTAACTCAAGTTAATTATGGTCGATAATAAATGAACTCAATAATAAATACGAGGAAATTTAAAAAAAAAAAAAAAAAAAGAGGGGAGAAAAAAAGAAAATAAGACAAAAGAAAGAAAATAAGATAAAAAAAGAATGCTGAAAGAAGGAGGGAAAAAATTAAGAGGAAAAGAAGGGACTGTCTAGAACATTGAGATAATAACGGATCTAATTAGCTATCAAGTTTATAACTTTTCTTCATTCCGTCCTATGACACACCTTATGTCAATCTATGTCTTACTCCATTAAGTCTTGTTTAATTACCTTTTCTCAAGATAAGTTTCAATCTACTTCTCTTTTTGATAAGTTTTTGATAACAAACTCTTGTTCTTACGGAAACATTCAAGGACTGTCTCATTACGTGTTCAAACCACCTCAATCTATGTTCCTTCATTTTTTCACTCACGGATATTACTATTATCTTTCATTGAATATCTTTATTTTTTGTCTTATCCATATATAGTTAAGGTAAAACCAATATCATTTTCATCTTCAAGAGAAATTATTAGTGAATCTGAGTGGCTGAGTTTTTTTTTATAATGTATCATTTACTTAATTAGTTTTGGTCTTACTATTATAAAAGAAAAAGACACAACGATAATTACAAAGAGATGTATGATTGTAATATTGTTTATATATAAGATTCATTCACTTTAATTGTGTCTTTCTTGTTCAAAACAAAACATGAATGTCTTGTCACGAAAGGATCCTCGTCCCCTTCTTTCCAAGCTGCAAATACCAAGTTTTCCTTTTCGCCTAGTTTCTCCAGTTTCCTATATAAGCAAGTTATAAGCATTAATTATCAGCAATTTTTCTATGCACCATATTCATAAGCGAACCATTTTCATTTGTAACATGTGAATGGTTACAAAAACGAAACTTCTACGCAGGTTAGCATGATGACATATAGATATTGACAAAGTTTTCCAGCGGCATAAGAATATGGCAAAGATTAGGGCCCTCCAAGCATAATATATTGGGACAAAACTTAAATGTAATGTCTCAGTTGTTTTTGGTATTATTTTTCATTAAGAATTGAAATTTCATCTCGTAATTTGCATACAACACAAATCACGAACGTGAAATGACTTTTATTACAAAAGGGTAAAAGGAATAGATTTTATACATAAGATCAAATTATAAAAGGTTAAAAACTTAAAATTAAATCATAAAGTCATGTTGTGAAAAAACTCATATGAAGTCATGTTACTTTTTTAACTGGTCATATGATTATTAAATAATTCTTAATTTTTATAGTTGCATTTATGATGATTAAATGAGAACTTTTTTTACAGTAAGAAATTAGAATTATAAATTTGTGTCACAATCATATGTATGGTTAAAATTAAAACTAAGTCAATAGTCATGTGATCATATAAAACAGGCAAATGCATTTCTTTTTAACGTTAACCATTTAAATATAATCTAATGCAATGCATTTATAATTTTTATTTTAAAAATATGAAATGTTATCATTTGATATGTTTGATATACATATATTCTATTATATAGTAAAAAAACATGGCAACATTTTGGGCTAACATTTGTGTAGTAGCCATTACAATTTTGATAGGGCGAAATTAAAATCAAAATTTTTCATTGTGATTAGTTAGCAATATCTGGTGTAGCCTTATGTAGAAAGGAAATTGCCACGTTTCCCCTGCTGGATTTTGTAATATAACTTTTGTCGGTGGGAAAGTTGGCAAGATCATGTTAAAACAATAAAACTTAAAACTCCAATATCTTCATATTAATGGAGATCAGTTTCGCATGAATTAATAATGTATATATGCATGAGAAGGAATCTACACACGTCAAAATGGAAAATCCTTACACACACAGAAAGTGATGATGTCACAGAGAAAATAACTTCTATGTGTTTCAACATCTTTCCCTAGTGAGCTAGCTGTCTAGTGCTTTAGCTACCATTTAGGGACCCTATAGAGTACCACTTATAGTTATAATAAACATGAAGGAAGTGTTTAAGATTAACAATTAAGTCTTAAATTGGTTGGATAAAATTAAAAGATGAAACCAGTGCAAAAAATATATTATATAATAATTGTCATATTTCTAGAAAAAATTCAAACGATCTTCAACAAATGGGTATTTGTACCCAAAACCAACATAGGTGAATAGGTAAAAAAATATCTAGAAAAATTTGTGGTATTTTTATATGCTTATCTATATATCTATTCATCTATTTCTATCTAGGAAAAAACTAAATTTATTGATCATTACTTACAATTCTGTTAAGATATTATTATAGAAATATGATTTCCATCGGTTGCAACGGCCAAACCAATAGAAAAAGGGTTAACTCTGCAGCTGGTCCACAAGCATGGTAAGTAGGTCCATTACGTGTGAAAAATGATTTAAGAAGAAAAATGTGGCAGTTTTATAATATAATTAAGAGATAAGTTTTTAGATGATTCTCAATTAACAGATTAAACAACTTTTAAATTGGTTAAACATTGAATCGATCCAAAAAGGTCATTTTTAAGATCAGTTTAATTTATAACTGATCAAAAAAATTTAGATCAGTTACAAAGAAAAACGATCCAAAACTTATTATTTTTTTCTCGTTCAAATCTCTCCTAATTCTGATTACCTTGTTGAACCAAAACCTAGATCCTACTCAAGCCAGAACCCCATTGCTCTATTATTTTCAGTCACGTTCGCGTCATATCCCTAATCCCCAAATAGACCTACAACACCGAACCCTTCCCTTCCTTTTAGGTCTGCCTCCAAACCAATCAGAGCATGACATCGCTCCGGCGCCGCCACAGCCCGCCGAAGACCAACCCATTGCACGCGCACACTCTGCTCCCTACGCCGCCACCATCGCACGGAGCTACGAAACGCCAGATCTACTCTGCAACCCTTCCTATTGCCGCTCTAATCAGGCCACATCACTGTAGCGCAAGATCTATGATCTCTGCTACACACCGTTATGGGCGACCCACAAAAGCGCTAGATCTACGATTTTTCTCCCTTTGTAACATATAATAATTAGTAAAACTTTAAGGATTAAGATTGTAATCATAGATATTATTATATTTTACAAATTACAGTAAAAAAATTTAACAAAAAATATCATATTTTTTTAAAAAATAAATTTTTAAATAGATTATGTTGGGAATGAATTGGACTATGATTTTAAAATATTTTAAAAGATTTTTTTCAATAAAAGTGTCTTGTGATATTTATTCAAAATTTTAAATAATATAAATAAATTTTGTGATATTTAATTAAAATTTTTGAGATTTTTTTAAAGAAAACAACAAAATCTAATAGAATTTAATTAAGATTTTTTTTACTTATAAAAAGTCTTTGATATTTAAAAATATATAAATTTTGATAATTTTTTAAAAAAGGATTTTGATGTACTATATAATAATTTTTATTATAAAACATCTATTAAAGAATTTCATTCAAATTATTGTGATGTTGTTAGACTTTTTTCTTTCTTTTTTTTTCTCTTATCAAGACTTTTTTTTCTCTTATCAAAATACTCTTTTTTTAATATTTTTCTTTAAGATGTGTGTCATATATTTCTCTTATTCTTTTGATATAAAAAAATGTCAAATATATACATTCCCTCTACACTTTTTCCTTTATTTTCTAAATTAAATTAATGTTTATCTTATGTGCTAAGACTAACAATGTCTTCCTTATACTAAATATGTTCATCATCTACTTTGATGACTATTACTCTTATTCATCATCGATATATCATAACTCTCTACCAATTTTTCACCCTCAATGTTCTCTTCTAGTATATGTTTATTATTGCATCATATTTAAACATATCATTAGATTTATCATAAAAAAATTATAGTAATAAAAAAAAATTAGAAAATCAATGTATAATTTTAAATGTTCAAATCCAAAAGTGAGAATGAGAAGATAATGATAATATAAGAGGACATAAAATTATAATCAATATAGTTTTTAAAAGATTAAAAAATATATTGATTTTACTTTTTTTATCCAAACCTCATTATTTCTTATTTTTTTTACTAACTCTTGTAATTTTGAATATGTTTTTTAAAATTTATAGAATCATTTCAAATTTTATAAATTTATAAAGTATTTTCAAATCCTTTAAATTCTTATAATATAAATCCATTAAAATTCAAATTATCGTAATAGTGTTGTAAAAAATCTGATAAATCATAATATTTCTAAGTACTCTTTAAAATTTACAAGACTTTTTTTCTACTAAAATAATTTTTTAAAATTCTAATCCGACCCAATATACTCCCCTTAATTTTTTAGTTGATTCTTTCTTAGATCAGCAACTTAAATAACCAATTTAAAAATTTAATTTTAAGATTAGTTAACAAACAATTTAAATAATCCGACTTTTTATTTCATTTACATAAACATCTTCCTCCAACTAATGTAAAAGATATTTTTTAAGTGATGTAATAGGTCTTTAACGTAATAGTATGAGTTAAAAAAAGGTATATAAATAAGAAAGGGTTCTTTTTAAAAAAAATATAAATAAAAAGAGGGTTCTAAATCTGAAGTCTTCAAGACCCAGTCTTACCTTATATCGGGCCAACGGGTCAGATTAGTCAAACTAAAAAATAAATAAAATATTAATTTTAAATCTGGACAAATAAAAAAAATCAAAATCTAAAAAAATTAATTAATGAGTGCAGTATAAAACAAGCAGCAATATATAGCATCCACTTGAGTATTACGTAGCATAAATCTTTGTCATTACCCTTTTTGTTTCTTTGGTGAGTTTCAACCCACTTTACCTTTAGCACGTGCTTGTCAATAAAATGCATCAAGAGGTCCATTTTGTTGTCTGTTTATTTTACAACTAAATAATTATTTTTATTTTTGAATGTATAAAATATTAAAAAATTCATCTTCAAAAGATGAAAATTCAAATTTTTGTTCCTAAAAATGAGGAAAGTGCGACAAATTCATTCATTCGTTTCGTCCATTACTGTTAATTAAAAAAATTTACTTGGCACATTCAGGTACAAATTTGTTAGTGTTATACACATTTATGAATGAATTTATCAACGTTCTATCCAAAATATAGTTTAATTTTCATCTTTTCTCTTTTTTAATCAGCATAAAATTATAATAAATATTTAAAAATTAGAAAAGCAAGCATAAGTTAAAACAAATATAATAATAAGCATAATATTTATTAATAAACATAATTTGTTTGTTGCTTTGAAATTTATATTGTAACAACATTAAGTAATGACAAAATTAAGTTATGTCTCATTTTTTTTAAGAATTAACTTAATGACTATGCATATTTGTTTGACTCTCATATTTTGGATTAGGTACTGTAACATTAGAAATTTTAAAGCAAAAATATAGTGTGACATTAGAAATTTCAAAGTAAAAATATAAGATAGTACCCTACCCAAAATAAAATACTCAAATAAATTAAAATACACAATCATTAAATTAATCTTTATAAAAAATGAGACTCAAGTTGATTTTGTCACTATCTAATATTGTCATAATAAAAAATTTAGAAGAACAGACAAATTATTTTTATTAATTAATATTATGTTTATTCTAACTTATGTTTATTTTTTTTCTTTTTAAGTGTTTATTGTAATGTTATGTTCTCAATAATTAAAAAATTAAAAAGATGGATATTAAATTATATTTTTGATAGAGTGCTGACAAATTCGTCCATAAATATGTAGAGCGTTAACAAATTTATCCCTGATTGTATCACATAGGCTCTTTTATTAATGGTAACAGACATAAGTTAATAGATTAATGAATTTGTTGCATTTTGTTCACTTTCAGAATAAAAAATTTGAATTTTTATTTTTCGATGATGAATTTATCCAACTTTATATATTAAATAGTCATTTATATAAAATTAGATAAATTCATCATCTCTGAAAATGTGTGAAGTCCCTCAAAGGATAGCCTCGTCGAGCAGCAGGTAAATTGATAACCATTCCATTATCATGATTCACACATAACATCCTTCGTCATTAGTATTTATTAGTTAAATCTAAACTAATATGTTTGACAAGCATATGTTAAAAAAAATGGAAAATTCTATCCAAAGTCACGGACTCAAGCACGAGAGTACAAGCATATATTTGATAGTTTGAATGTTTGTGTTTGATTTTTCAGTGTTTCATTATCTTTTTATTTAACTTATTTAATACTTATTATTTATATTATGTTATTAAACGGTCCGACATAAGCATATTTGACACATAGACTAAAGGAGACAGGACAAAATGGTTTGACTCAATTTAGGTCATTTTTTTTAGAGTTCAGTCTAATCTAATTAAAGAATCTATTGGGTTAACACATTTTATTAAATCTATTTTGACAGTTTTAATTTTTTACAAAATATTGAATATAGTTTTATCAAAAATAATTTAAGACAATTAAACCTATAGTTTATCACTTATTATCTTGATTATTTTTTAAGTGTGACATCAATATTCTTATCTAAAAAAAATTAAAAATCAATTTTTAAATCTAAAGTGAAATCAATATTTGTTTTGATTTTAGTTTTATTTTTTTAAATAAGAATATTGATGTCATCCTCATAAAATAGATGAGATAGTAAGTGATAAGTTATAATTTATAAAGACAAAAATCAAAACAAATATAATTTATAAGAACTAAAATTCAAAAATGACATATTTATCAAGATAGAAAAATATTTAATTTTAAATTATATATAAAAATAAAATAAACAATGCAATATTATCCACGTCCTAATCACTACACCCCTTTTACCGTTAATTTTTTTTTTCTTATCCCTCTTTTCTCTCCTATCTTCCTTCAAGCTCCATCATTCGTTGCCTTTTCACACCCTTCACTGCTTTTTAGCAATTCTGGTAGCGACAATAGTGGCAGTGAAAGCGACTATGATGATAATGATGATGATAGTAATGGCAGCCAAAAATAGTGTTGTAGCTAATGGTGACAATAATAATAATAATGATTGTGGCGACAATGATAATAATAATGATAGTGATAATGATTACTGTGGTGACAACAACATTAGCGGCGATATTGGTGGTTGTAATTACAGTGTCACAATGTAGTAATGGTAGTGACAACAATAAATGTAGTCATTTTCATGGTAGGATTTTATTTATAAAAAATGATGGTGTTAAGTGTGTCATATTATTATATGCACAAATTTTAATATGTAATTTGAGAGTTAAATATTTTTTCGTTCTTGCAAATTTATTCTTTATTTTAATTTCGATAAATTATGGTTATTATGATTTTAGTTTCTATAAATTAATAATGATGTGACATTTTGTACTAATTTAACAAGATGATCTCAACAAGTAATAACATAACTTGAAAACATAATCATTCTATATGTCACGTTATCGTTTTTGTAGCATGTATCTAAAGATTAATGTCAAGAATAAAAAAAATGCAAATATGATTTGTAAGGACTAAAAACAATTACAAGAAAAAATATTAAAAGTACAAAAAATATCGTATTATTTATATCTAGCACACATTGTGTTTTTTTTTTAATGACTCTTCACGAATGTAAATTTAAATACATTAATTAAAGTACTTCTATCCTTTGCAATCAATGTCTTTATCTTAAAAAAAAATAAAAATCAATTTTTAAATCTAAAGTGACATCAATATTTGTTTGATTTTAGTTTTTTTTTTGAATAAGGATATTGATGTCACCCTCATAAAATAGATGATATATTAAGTTATAAGTTATAATTTATAAGACAAAAATCAAAACAAATATAATTTATAAGAACTAAAATTCAAAAATGACATATTTATCAAGATCGAAAAATATTTAATTTTAAATTATATATTAAAATAAAATAAACAATGCAATATTATCCACATCTTAATCACTACACCCCTTTTACAATCAATTTTTTTCCTATCCCTCTATTTTCTCGTGTCTTCCTTCAAGCTCCATCATTCATTGCCCTTTTCACACCCTTCACCGCTTTTTAGCAATTCTGGCAGCGACAATAGTGGCAGTGAAAGATAATGATGATGATAACAGTAACAATAAAAAATAGTGTTGCAACGAGTGGTGACAATAGTAACAATGATCGTGGCGACAACGATAATAATAATGATAGTGATGATGATTACGGTGGTGGCAACAACATTAAGGATGATGTTGGTGGTTGTAATTACAGTGTCATAATGTAGTAATGGTAGTGACAACAATAACAATGGTGATTATTCATTTTCATAGTAGGATTTTATTAAAAAAATCCTAATGATGTTAAGTGTGTCATATTATTATATGCACAAATTTTAATATGTAATTTGTGAGTTAAATTTTTTTTCATTCTTGCAAATTTATTGTTTATTTTATTTTCGGTAAATTATGGTTATTGTGATTTTAGTTTCTATAAATTAATAATGATGTGACATTTTGTACTAATGTAACAAGATGGTCTCAACAAGCAATAACATGACTTGAAAACATAATCATTCTATTTGTCACTTTTGTAGCATATATCTAAAGATTAATGTAAAGAATAAAAAAAGAAAGCAAATATGATTTGTAATGAATAAAAAAAATTACAAGAAAAAATATTAAAAGTACAAAAAATATCGTATTATTTATGTCTAACACACATTGTGTTTTTTTTAACGACTCTTCACGAATGTAAATTTAAATACATTAATTAAAGTACTTCTATCCTTTGTAATCAATGTCATTGTCAATTTCTTATTTAATTTGTTTATTTTCAAAATATTATCTTCAATTTTAATTGATCTTGCGAATTCCACTCCTAATACTATCTTCAATTTTAATTGATCTTACAAAACAATGATAAAAATAATTCGTAAAAATAAAATAAGGCACAAGCCAATTGCCCTTTGGCCTTACTCTCTTCAGGGCACTGCCCTTCTCCCATCTCATTGGATCTCCACAGACTGAGTTTTCTCTAGTGTTTATCCTAGAAAAAAAAAATATTTGAATGAAACTAACGTCCCTTCTCTTTTTTGTCTTCGTTCCAACGCATAGGACAAAACAAAATTCCCTAGAGGAATAAAAAATATATATTCGACAAAACACTATACATAGTTAAAATTTTATTTAATATAGCTTTTTTCCAATAATTACAAACAGTATGCGTGTCAGTGAACCAAACAACAATAGCAACAAAAATGAAAATACACACACATAAAATAAAACTATAAAAGGACAAAGTCACATTGTGAAGTGAAAAATAGATAACCCACATGATGTTTGCAAAAACCATTTTGGGGTTTTAATTAGTTGGGTGTTTTAGGCCAGAAATTGTAAAGTGGGCTGGGAATTATATTGAAGAAATAAACAAAAACAACCCTAAAATGTTGGCTTTTGCACATGGGTTCATTGACTCCTTTCAGTGAACAACATGTCAAGGTCATGACAACCACACAAGCATGTTCATTCATTCATAATATAAGAGCCCAGGAATGAGGGCCTTAATTTGCTGCTGCTAACTAGCTGTCCATGTCACTCAGATATTTATCTGAAATATTAATAGTCAGCATGATGATGGATGAGGGCATGCCACCCCATAATTCTTTGCAGATTGATGCAGATACATACATAGCTAGCTGCAGTGACTGTCTCTCTCTATATGTGTGTATGTGTGTCTATTTTGCTAGCTATATGTGCCTTTTCTCTGAGAGAGACTCTAATCACTGTGTGTGTGTGCCATGCACTAGCCCATGCTCTTAAATGAACATCAATAGAGGTAGACACATAGTAATAATAATAATGAAAATATACATATGCACTCTCTCCAAGTCTCTCTTTTGTGTCGATTGCTAGCACCTGATGACAAATATATATGTCAGTATGTCACAATAGCTTTTTTTTAAGAGAATGGTATTAATATGAAATAATCTTTATTTAAAATGGTGATTAATTACTTTATAGAAATTATGAACCATACAATGAATATTTCTTTTTTAATATAATTTATTTCATATCAAAGTATCAAAAGAATTCGAACTATAGATCAATTAATTATAAATTATAAATTATCACTTTTATACATCCTGAATCAAATAATTAAGAAATATATAAATCATTATCATTTTTGTGTGTATATTCAAATTCAAATTACTTTCCCCATGGTCACACTCAAAAGCAATTTGACTATATACTTAATTATAATCTTTTAGGACAAAATTTAACTATAGTTCCTTAATTGTTGTTGAAGTATTTTTATCTTGATAGCCTATATTTATACCTATATTTAACAATACCGAATGTTGAATCTAAAACTTTATGCAACTTACTTAAATTCTATATTACTCGATTAATTCTATTCAAATTAACGAACATAAAAAGTATTTTAAAAACTAAATTTATGTTTAAGTTATCTGCACTTTTGTTAACTAAGTTTAACTATTACAGATTTCCAGTATTAGAATCACTTGCTACCAAGTTTAATTTTCTAATGGTGTGTCATCCAAATCGAACACTGTAAGTATAAAATTCAAGCTCGATGTGTTACTACTTACAAGCTTAATTGCTGTTGAAAGAAAACAAGACTCAGCATTCTGAAAAATATTAAAAAACAAAAATTGACTAAATTTGGAAACGGGTAGATTATATTTGCCCCTAATCAATGTTCAAAACAAACAAAAAGTGGCTAAAAATTCCCTTAAAATTCCAAATTGACATAAGAAAAAAAACCCATTAAGGGCTTAATCATGAAATTCGAATTTTGGTTTGGGCATGATGAAAGATTGAACAAACATCATCACCATCCAATGTCAATGATAATGCTAAAGAAACCAAAAATTTGAAAATTGAAAAAAAAAAAAATGGTTACATTACATGCATTGGATTTTCTTTACAAATTCTGTTCCTTCTCCATTTCCCCATTCAAATTTCTCTTCTACCAAAGTCCCTCCCTACCCAAATCTAACAAAATAAAAATCATAACTCCCAAAAAAAAACACTAGACCAAAGATCTTTTTTTTTTCTTCATTAATGAAAGGACAAAGGTCACAAAACAAAACATTTAGGAAGAAACTCAAAAAGAATAATAATAATAAGAAGATGAAGAAGAGAGTGAAAAAGCTATGAAAACAAGACACCATCTTCATGTTCATTCTCATCTTGGGTGGTGCCGTTGTTGTTTCCATAATACTCAATGAGTTTCTGGAGAACCACGACGCGCGTCCGCAGCAATACTATGTACTCTGCGGTTTCCTTGAACAGCTGGTCGGGTTTCACCGCTTCTTCTTCTCCGTCGTGGGTTGTTGTTGTTGTTGTTGTGGGAATTAAGTTCTTCAAAGTCTCAAGCTTTTCACAAAGCTTATTGTTGTTGTTGTTGTTGCACTTTCCGTGCACAATTGTGTTGGTGTTTTTTGGGTGGTTGTGATGTGGGTGTCTTCTTCTCCTTCTTGTTATTCTCTTTGTGGCTCTCTTGAGGGAGAGTTTGTAACTGTGCTTTGTGATTGTGGTCATGGCAACAACAACTGAAGAGAAGAAAAAAAAAATGTGTTGTGGGTTTGTTTTGGTTTGGTTTTGGAGGTGTTGTGAATTTTTGGGTTACACTGACTGGGGTGTGAATGTGATCAGAGAAGAGGGGTTTCTGGGTTTAAGTAATGGGGCTTCAAGAGTTTGCCACTTGATGGTGTTGGTTACTACGGAAATGCCACTGCCCTTTTTATTATATAAAAAAAAAAAAAACATTTTTCTTGTGTCATATTTCTTGATATAATATAATATAAGGTCTCATTTGTCTTTACATATATAAAAATAATTTATTTATAAAGGGAATTTATGTTTGGTTTTTACTATTTGTAAAAAAAAAATTAAATCAAGGATAATCGTGCATTGCAAATGAAATTCATCGATTTTGTTGGATTGAGAAACACTAATGATTAATGATCAGATATCCAAGAAAAATACATATATTTCTCGAGATATTATGTGAAAAACAAAAAAGCGTCACATGTGAAATGATCATGTGCCAATAACAGATAGAATCAAGTAACAGCAGGTGTCAAACTTTTTGTAGTTACTTCACATAGTAATTTTATATAAAGTTCAAATTTAATCAATTCAATAGTTAAATCATTCAGATTAATATTTTTAAAATTTTACATATTTAGTCTCTAGTGTAAGAATATACTATACTTATTTCTTGTAAAAAAAAGACTAGAGGTAAGTGTGTTTAAAAATTATACTTAAGAAATGATTAGTTATAAATAGTTAAATTAAACTGAGTTTTTTTTATCATCTTACCATTTTTTTTACAATACTAATCTTAATTGAGGTGTTGAAACTGTAATGCTCTAAGAGTGCATTCGTACAAGCCTTAGGATTAGTATTTGGTATTAATATTGTGTTGGTTTAAGTAAAATTGAGTTATGATATCTTAAGATTTTGAATTTGAATCATATGAATGAAAAATATGAAAAATTTCATTAAAAATAGTTAGTTAGATTTTTGTCAAAAATTAATCATTAATTAAGTTGATCGATATTTTTACTTATAATATAATAAAAATAATAATAATAATTTATTAATTTTGCACATGTAAAATGCGAGGAATCTATATATAATTTTTCTTAAAAAATTATCATCCTCATGTCTCTACTTGCTGATTGGTCAGGGAAGGGATAAAATACAGTCCAAAAAATTTCACACATCTGTTTTTAGCCCTACCACCAACTAGTCATTCGAGATTCCTCATTTAAAATGTTGTAAGAAAATGAAAGGCAAAAATTCAAATTCCCATAACCCAAATAAAAAAAAAATTAAAGATATTTTTGTTTGTCAACCAAAATAGGAGACAATTTTATTCTTTTGCCCCAACTAACCAAAATACAAGGTCCAGTGCAATTAATCCTCATCCCTTTGGCCAAGCAAGTAATGTTAGCATAGAAAAACAGTGGGACCAAAGAGACATAAAGAATTGGGATATTTCCATGAAAGAAGGTTATTCTTGTAATTTGATTATGTAGAGAGGACACTAGTTTTCTGTTTTTCTTATCTATGTGACCCCAAATGAGAAAAAGAGAAAGCGGGAAGAGAGGCACAAGTTGCGAGCCAGAGAGGCAGAAAAGCCTGCCCTTCTGTAACGGCACATGTGAAGGTCCCGGGAACTTCACATTTTTCTTAATTTACCATTTTGTCCTCCCCCATTATATCATATATATCATCCAAAATAAAATTTCACCAACATTTTTTTTTGTTGTTGCAAAAATCAATTAATTCATATATATATATATATATATATATATATATATATATATATATATATCAATGTCATGGTCTTTGATTAAAAGATTAAAAATACAAAAGTGTGTCTAAGTGTCTTGAGATTGAGCATCACTTTTTGTATTCTAGTGGTAAACTTTGGTGTGCATATTTTTTGTTTTCAAAGTGTTCATTGTACCTCTTTAAAGTATATTGTCATGTGGTGATAGCTTTTGATTTGTGCTTTCCTTTTCTTTTTTTTTTTTTTCAATTTCTTTTACTAAGGCTTTTATGAATCTTTCTTTTTTTCATTGTTTTTGTGCATGGAAGGCTACTCTTAAATTTGAAACGAGAAATCAAAGTTGTCCTTTTCCTTCTTAAGAGAATGTATATTATAGACCATATTTCTACAAAGGTACAGTTGAGTTGTTCTTTGATACAACTACTGGTTGTAAAAATTTCATGATAAGGATTAGTTGTAGAGTTTTATTTCCTTTTAGAAAAATGATGGAAGATTTTCATTTATGATGATTGTGGTGCATTCTTTTTTTTTTTTTTTAAGTGGAACGTTGATGATCATGTTTACTACATTAAGCATTATTCGTAAATGGTTCTATATGATACCAACCCCTATTCAGGATTAATTACTTCTGAGGTATGATTCACTTATAAGTTAAATTTTCACTTTTAGCAATTCAATAATTAATCATACTTTTTTACATACTATTTATTATTGGGTAATGTTCTTGCGAGATCAACTAAATAATATAGGCTTTATTCTCTATTTCATCAGTCATACTTAAAATTCACCTTATATTAAGTTTTTTTTATAAAAAAAAACCTAATAATAATAAGTAAATAGAGAATATGTCACTAATTTTTTTGTTGTCATGAAAAAGTTTTTTCATCTTAGACCTTCTTCCAAAAAAATGTTTGAATAAATTTATAAAAAATAAATAAAATTCACTTTTACATTCACATTCAATTATAAATTATCACGTGCGATAATTAAGAAGATCTAACTCAGTAAATTTAAAGAATGAGTTTTTATAAATTCATTGATATATCTTTTCTTTATTTTATGAATTAAAAAAGTTATCATATGTTATAAAATTATTTATTTTTATAATAATTACTTTTTGAAAGTCATATTTTTTTAATTAATTAACGGTACAAAAATCTCTATATTAACCATATATGTAAATTAAACTCAATATACATAAACATATAAGATACTTACATATAGGTTCATTGCACAATATACATAAATACACACAAATTCTTCAATTTACAACTATATTTTTTTAATCAAAAGTTAGTAATTAACTACGTCTAATTTCAATTTATTATACAACTACATGAATCTCTCGTGTTTTTCCCCTTTCCAAAGGATCCTCTGTTTTTTCCCCTTTGGGAGACACATTTATTAAACACTCCAACATTTTAAAAATGAAAAAAGCAAACATGTACAAATTAAGTGTATCGAAGAAAAGAGTTGTGCACTTGTCGTGAATTGTGATATTCGCACATGAATTAACACGTAGATTAATTATATTCTCACTATCAATCCTATCCCCAAATACTATAATATTGCTATTAGATTTGAAAAGGTTATAGACCATAATATAGGTGTTGAATTAAGCCATCCTTCTACAAATCAAGAGTACTACTTGAGACAATAAAATATTTCACGAATTGTACCTTGTATGCTGCTACTACTAATTTGGCACCATCGAAAGATGACAGAAATTCTAAAACAAAGGTGGGAAAAGGATCCCATAATAATAGAATAGAAGATGATGATGATGATGATATCATATGGGATCATTCACATATTGTAGCTAGCAAGACAGACGAAGCTTCTCTTCCATAAAAAAGCATATATATTAATTATATACTATTAAAAAAATAAAAAATAAAACTAACTAGGGTCAAGATAGTGAAAAGGTCATTCTGGTAATTTCAGTATGGAAAAGAGGGTGGTGTGGTGAGGCTAGTTGTGTTGGGGGTGTGGCTTCCCCCAAAGAGTGCATGTGAAGATGATATGGGCCAGCAAGTTACAGGAAGAGAGAGAAAGAGAGGGCACATGGCTAGCACATGAGGAGAGAGAGAGAGAGAGAGAGAGAGAGAGAGAGAGAGAGAGAGAGAGAGAGAGAGAGATTTGGAAATTTTGGAATGCATGCATGGCATGGCCTTTGAGGGAAGAGAGAGCATGTGACAAAGGGGGGACAGTGAGGCAGCATGAAATGTACAGCATGTTCTGCACATTCCCTGCACGGAACTGATCAACTGGCAGCTATCTAATCTTCTCTTTCTCCCCCTTAATTCTTCCCTTAGAACATGCAATTAATTAATTACTCTTAATTACGATTAATGGATTTGCTATCTATCTATCTATATATATATATATGTTTTTTAAGTGAAATATCACTATAACTTACTTAATCAGAAACTAATATGTTCATATGCATGATTACTACTAACCCAAGAAAATTTTGTTCATATAATAAGAATTCAACATGAATTCTCATATTAAATATAAAAAAATTCTCATATAAACTTAATATAATCTTTCATCACTTGTCAATCTTAAGATTCAAGTCATATGTGTTATGTATGAGTTTAATTTTTATAATGTTTATTCGTTTGTCTGATTGCACAAATGTTTATATAAACCACATGATAAATGTTTATTATTACATAATATATAAATACTTTTAAATATATAAATTATATTATTACATATTAAAAGTTATAAAAAAAATAATGTATAAATTATATATTAAATTTATGATAAAAAAAATTATATTGTAGTATAAAATAATTTTTAACTATTCATATTTTCTTAAAATTCAATTTATAAATGAGACCGAAAAATAAATACTTTTAGTTCGAGGTAAAAACTATCCTTCACTTTTATATATATTATATTTGCTATATTATCACTTATCAGTACGATATCTCTAATATATACTACTAGTCAAATAAAATCAATTTAAACATATTTTTAAAATTTATTATTAAAACAATAATCTTATTGTACATAATTAGATGACATGTGAGTATTCCTAATTACATTGTTATATATATATATATATATATATATATATATATATGGTGTTTTATAAGGCACATGTATCTACTTGGTTTCGAAACTTTTCTTTTCGGCATGTGTGACATGCGTAGGTTCTACATGTGACTCAAACGGAGTCTTTAACATTATCCAATTGAATTTGGATTTGAATGGAAAGAAAGGGCTCCTTGAAACCACTTTCTTATAGAAAAAGATGTATATATAAGTAGATCTTTTGCCTTTAGCAATGTTTGAATTTGTTTTAAATATCTATGATTTGTAAACATCAAAAGGCAATACACATGACGATGTTATAAAAATAATTAAATTAAATGTTGATACTTGAGAGACAGAGAGATTAAAAAATATCTTATGTTATAATCATATATTTAAAATTAAAGTATATGATTAAATCTTTTGTATATGCGCATATGTACGCAAGGAATGAAATAAACATGTGTACGCTAGCTATTGCACAAAATCCATGTATTAGTTTGCATCGAATTAATTAAAAATTTAAAAATTCAAGTTTGTGGCTATACAATAAGGTTCTTTGATCTATTGTCTGGCTCGATTCAGTTTGAGAATTGGATTTAAATAAAACTAATTTTATTAATTCGTATATTTTGGGAAATAAACTAAATCACGAAAATACATATAGAATCGAACTACAGTAACAGTTATTGATTTATCACATGCTTGGACATGTGATGTCTCTACCCTTAATCACGTAAAAAATGTGAAAATCTCACAGTGACAGTAAGCTGTTTCACTTTCAAGTTTCAACGTAAAAAAATAATCATTTTTTCCCACAGTGCCACTCCTCCAAATACAGTATTAATGAGTTTAATTTATATGCACTAAAAAGTAAAAAAAAAAATTATAGTGCATTAATGAGTTTAATTTATATGCACTAAAAAGTTAAAAAAAAATTATATATAGTGCATTACTACCGCCAACAAATTAGAAATCAATGATACATATCTTTTCTTTTTGTTAAAATAAGTTATATTCTCATACAGCCATAAGTTACAAGACTAATCTTTTGAGACCTAAAGTAATTTTGTCTCTTCCAACAAATTAAATCTTTTTATACACACAAAAAATTCTATCAACATGTTAAATGAACTTAGTTATCTACTAATTCTATTGGACTTTGTTAGTTGTTTACAGTTTTTTAAACTTTTAGTACATAAACTATCTTTTTCATATTAGTTAAATGTGAGTGGTTAAGTTTAATTTCTCCAATTAACATGATGCATAAAGATCTAGTTAATTGGAAGAAGAAGACATATATAGAAATGAGCCACTATATATATTACTTGCTTTTATGGAATTGAGGTTCGTTAACATTATGGAATTCTGCATATATACATGCATCTTATTAAATGAATGCACGGAAAAATAATGTTATGTACATATATTATTAGAATTGAAGGACCAACGGATTTAAAAAAACATGGTCGTGTAATAGGCATGCATATGATGTATGAGTACTTTTGCAGTAGTGCATGAAGCTCAAGTCATTGTCTATCCTGTACAAACAGAATGGGTTTTGTATGGACGTGAGGAACAAGAGATGATGAAGAGAGAATGGGGGAATTGCCCATGAAGTGCAGAGAGATGTGATGTAAAATCTTTTGGGTTTCATATTCATAAGCACCACGTTTAGTATAGTTTATAATACAACCTATTTCTAACCCGATTATCAAACATTACCTCAAAGTTTAGTTTATATATTCTTGGGTAAATAGTTATTTTTATTCTTGAATATGTAAGACGCTGATAAATTTGTCCCTGAAAGATGAAAATTCAAATTTTTGTCCCTGAAAGTGAAAAAAAGTATGACAAATCTATCCCTCCGTTAACTTTATCTGTTACCGTTAATATCAGGGACGAATTTGTCAGTGTACTACACATTTAAGGATAAATTTGTCAGCTCTTTATCCAAAATATAATTTAATCTTCATATTCTCTTTTTTTTTAATCATTGCAAGCATAATATTACAATAAACACTTAAAAATTAGGAAAACAAGCATAAGTTAAAATAAACATAATAATAAACATAATTTGTTTGTTGTTCTGAAAATTCTATTATAACAACATTAGATAATGACAAAATCAAATTGAGTCTTATTTTTTTGTAATAATTAATTTAATGACTGTGCATTTTAATTTGTTTTAGTCTCATATTTTGGGTAAGTATTATCTCATATTTTTTCTTTGAAATGTCTAATGTGACAATATTTTATCAAAAATATGAGACCCAAACAAAAATGCACATTCATTAAATTAATTCTTACAAAAAAAATGAGACCTAACTTGATTTTGTCATTACCTAATATTGTTATAATAGAAATTTCAAAATAACAAATAAATTATGCTTATTAGTCAATATTATGCATATTTTTATGTTTGTTTTTACTTATAATACTTACCCAAAATATGATGCTCGAATAGATTAAAATACACAGTCATTAAATTAATCCTTACAAAAAATGAGACTCAACTTGATTTTATTATTATCTAATATTATTATAATAGAAATTTCAAAACAACAACCAAATTATGTTTATTAATCAATATTATGCTTATTATTATGCTTGTTTTAACTTATACGTGTTTTCCTAATTTTTAAGTGTTTATTGTAATGTTATGCTTGTAATGATTAAAAAAGAGAGAATATGAAGATTAAATTATATTCTGTATAGAGAGCTGACAAATTCATCCCTGAATGTGTAGTGCACTGACAAATTTGTCCCTGATATTAACGGTAACGAACGAAAGTTAACGGATGGATATATTTGTCACACTTTTTTCACTTTCAAGGATAAAATTTTGAATTTTCATCTTTCAGGAACAGATTTGTCAATTCCTTACACATTTAGGGACGGAAATGACTATTTACCCTATATTTTTACTAACAATATAAATTTAGATATAAAAAAAATTTAACGCTTTCTTATAAGGTTCTCTTTGTTTATTTTTATGCATTTCTAAGTTTTTTTTTTTTTTTTTACCACAATTTGTAAGTTAAATATGCTTGATATGTGTTTTATTTGGAGAAAAATGGGAGGAGCAAAAGTAGGCTTTCTCGCCTTAAGAAATAGGCCCATAAAAAAGTTAAGGATAAGACAAGTTGCCAAGTTTTCTTGACCCCCTGACGGGTGGGATTAGATACATTCATTTTCTATTTTTGTAAACTTTCATTTTATATTCATTTTTTATTGTTAATAACTTGATATTGATAAAAAAAATATATTCTATTTTTGATGGATATACTAGTGAATATAGGGTGAAGGCTTTTGCTCCCTACACCTCCCATTTTTGCTTCCTGCACCCCATAAGAAGCTTAAATCACCACAAATTGACATAAATGCACCTCGTCTCTTTTAAGCTTGTGTGAGGCACCCCACGGCCATAACCCTAGCACCTCCTTTCTCTTTTCCATTTTATGCATTGTGGTTGCACCTCCCCTATTCTCCTTTTGTTCTTGTATCTCCTACTTCTTCTCTATTCGCCTTCCTTTCATTTGTTAGTGTTTGCCTTGTTGTCTGAAGGTAGCATAGCACCACTGTGTTGAAGGTAACCACTACTACATCCTTCTCCGTCATTGAAAAAGTCATTTTAGGTAAGTTCTTTTACCATGAATTTTTTTTTCCATTTTGCTTGTTCTTGTCTAGACTAATTAATCCATAAGTTTTGCCTTTTTCTAAAAAATGTGCTTTGTAAGTATGTTGGATAATCCATAATATATTTCCAGATTATCCAACATATTTACCGATTGGACTTTCCATTGGGTAATTCAAAAATGTATTCTAGATTACATTTCCTATAATCACTACTAGAAAAAGGCGTTTCAACATCGGCAAGTTAACATCGGTTTCCAGAAAAACCGATGTTAACGAAAACGCGGTGGCAATTTTGTAATTATGTGGACAAAGTTAACATCGGTTTT
>PYAF01004537.1:3332704-3360440 GCA_007407185.1 Glycine tomentella | reverse complement strand
AAATCATGGTTGCGGACCATTCATTAAAACCTTGTGCTTAAGGTTTAATCTATAGTTTGTGAGAACTTAACTTTTTTTTTTTTTTAATCTTTTAAAACTCTATGGGAGAGGTTTTAGTCGAGAATAAGCAACTATACTTTATGAGCACAGTTTGCACCAACCAGAATGGAGTTTTATTTGCCATGGCATTTGCTATAAATGAAACGACATTTATTCAAGCTGTTTCCACGTGTCCAAATTTATTTTCTTTTGTTAAAATTTGGTGTGTCCGCAAAGGGATACATATTGTTGTCATCATCATCGTCAATGTTGTTTGTGTTGTTACCAATGGATTTATTATTGAATTGAATATCTTTTAAAACTTTATGAGAGAGGTTTTAGTTGAGAATAAGTAACTATACTTTTATGAGCACAGTTCATGCCAACCAGCGTGGAGTTTTATTTGCCATGCCATTTGCTATAAATGAAACAACATTCATTCAAGTTGTTTCCACGTGTTTAAATTTATCTTGTTATTTCAGCAAAGGGATACATATTGTTGTCGTCATCATCGTCAATGTTGTTTGTGTCGTTACCAATGGATTTATTATTGAATTTAATATCTTTCAAAACTTTATGAGAGGTTTTAGTTGAGAATAAGTAACTATACTTTATGAGCACAGTTCATGCCAACCAGCGTGGAGTTTTATTTGCCATGCCATTTGCTATAAATGAAACAACATTCATTCAAGTTGTTTCCACGTGTTCAAATTTATCTTGTTATTTCCGCAAAGGGATACATATTTTTGTCGTCATCATCGTCAATGTTGTTTGTGTCGTTACCAATGGATTTATTATTGAATTTAATGCAACTTTGTTTATTTTGTCTTCTACAGGAATTTAAGAGATGAAGCCAAAGGTGTTCCCTATATATATGTTGAGCCTTTAGAACTCCATGATGAAGTTCTCAGGTGCAATCCTGAAGCATTTGAATACAGCACTGCAGGTAAACAGAGTACTTGGTTTCTGCCCTGAATATCACCATTGTAGATTTTGTTCTATATATAATGATCTGACAGAGATTGAGGGTGTGATACCTTTGCACCTGGGATTAGTCTGAATGAGATTTATTATGAAGTGAAACTGCTATTATATAATGAAGTTTGATTTTATGCTGACAAATTACTGTCAATTATAATTATAACTTTCAAGACGCTTACTGTGATTTGCTTGTTTGATAAAACTAGAACTTGGTTTTGTGATGTCAAACTTATAGCTGTTCACATTTTCCTTCTGAAGTTTATGTTTTACTTTGGTCTTATGGCTTTCCATTAAATAATTTAATGGTGTTCTGCTTATTGTTTATTGTATTGGTCAAGTTTCTCAGGTCCTGTCAAGGAGCAGATCTCTGGTAGTGCAGTACCTGAAAAAAGGCAATCAGAATCAAGTTTTCCTATCCAAAGTCAGACTCAAAAAGACTATAATGCAATACATAGTCGCCAGCTTGATAATTTTTCCACAAATGTATAGATATATAAATATAAATATAGATATAGTATAATATATATAATATTTACAGTTGGTTTTTGATTCTTTTCATTTGTTAATTTTGAAAATGGATTTGGCAGGATATCTCTTCGTTGTCTTCTAAAAAATTAAAAGTAAAAAAGAAAGGTGGTGATGGAATATCCTTAGCACTTGATTCTGCTGAGCTTCAAAGTCAGTGTATGCTTGGTTCCTAAAATCCTACCTTTTGTTTTTGTTTGTTCTCTATTTCTGTGCATGTAAGTACATGTCTGCAGGCACACATTGCACACATGCTGTTTTTACGTGTATATTCAACTAGCATTGTAATCTTTGTAGGTACCTACATTGAAAGGTTTCGTGAGTTTTTGGAGGACTTGTGCAACAATTCTGAATTTCATAGTGATGATCGAGATGAAGCAGAATGGTTGCCATTGCCTCTTACAGATCTTAGATTACTTGTCAACGAAATAACATCTATTCGTGAAAAGAAACTTCTGCATTTGGTTCCTGTAGAAGTCCTTGTTAGACTATTAAAAATTCTAGATCATCAGATACATAGAGCAGAAGGCCTGTCAATTGAGGAATGTGATAATGTAAGTTCAATTTTCAATTCTTTTGTATTAGTCTATACTGTTTTTTTAGGCTTGTTTGATTTAGTTGACATTGGATATGACTTCAATTTTTCTAATAAATCTGTTTCTATTTGCTATTGGGTAGCAAACAAAAACTTAATATCCAAAGAGCTATAGTGCATAGATCAAGTTTGGCAAGGTTGTATGGTGAAAAATTGTATGTAGAGTATATATGTCAGTACTTGTGAAGTTCCACCAATATCTATGTAGATTTGAGTTTGGTAGCTCTGTAGCCGAAGCTTCACGTGCTCTATTCTCAACAGTCATGGTCAATCTGACTATATGCTAGTATGATTTATCTTTTAAATGTGTCTACATTGCCTTGTCATATATTATTCCCATTTCCATTCATAAGCAAACTTTTCGTAATATTTAAACCCAGAATCTTTATATCATTATATGTTTTTTTATAGGCTATTTTTTTCTTTTCAAGATCATGTTAGATTTAAGGAAGTCAGGGAAGACAGAAGAAAGCACTTGGAGAAAACATTAGTAATGACCTTGCTATAGAGGGGTTTATTTAAAATTTGGCTTTTGGTAGAGCCCAATAGTAATGCTTGGTTCATTTAGTTGATCCCACTAGTTGGATTAAGGCACGGTAGTTGTATGCAGTTTTTTTAATCATAATTTGCACAGTAAATTTATTGTGATTTTTTGTTATTGTTCTTTGTTCCAGTCAGATTCAGAATTAGTTTCATCTGTTTTAATTGCATTGGAGTCCATTCATGCTGCACTAGCAGTGATGGCTCATACTGATATGCCAAAGCAACTCTATAACGAAGAGGTACGTTCTATGTTTATGATAATTTCAAGCAAATATTATTAATATGAATAACAAAATTTTTATTAGGATCTTTCTTATGCAAAACAAGTATATAAAAAGAAAAAGCTCCTTCAGCAGGAGAAAAGTATTGTTGTACATGTGTGAAATCAATGATTTTATTGATTTGGCTTTCATAACTTGTGTAGGCTGTTACCTTTTTAGTTTTAAATATTAATCTGTAATGTCTGAAAGTAATTTATCCATGTCAGATCATTGAGCGAATTCTGGAGTTTTCCAGGCGTCAAATAATGGATGTTATGTGTGCATGTGATCCATCATACCGTGCGTTACATAGACCTAGTGAGAACACTGCATTTGAAGGTTAGCCTTTTTAGTTTTTGTGCTGAATAAAACCCATTTTCTATACTGTTCTTAATTTCACATTTTAGAGGATGAAAATGTTACTGGAAGTGAACACTTTCTTTTTAAATTGTATCTCTAAGTATAATTTATTTGTAGTTAATGATGTATTACAATTTCTCTGAGGGCACCATGGGAATGGCAGAGTTCACAGATAATATTTAATAGGACCCATTGGGGACCATGAAAATGAAGGGAGAGAATGGAAAGGGATTATTTCCTCTACGTGGTTTCAAACGCCTAATCTGTATATTTTTCCAGTTGATGATTGTGAAGATAATGATGCTGAATTTGGTTCAGCCAGCAAGAAACGGCGTACTAGCAAGACTTCGAAGTTGAAGAAATCAGCATCAAGCAGGTCTGAGTATTTTGGTCCACATTATGCGTTCTTTAAGTTGGTTTTTTTTGCATCTATAGTTAGATTTGTTAATATATACATTTCTTATTATTTTTTTTGTTGGTCTTTGCTTTATTAGGCTCTCTACTGCTGTAAATACTATTCTTCAGAAGTTGTGCACTGTTCTTGGGCTACTCAAAGATTTGTTGTTAATAGAGAGGTTATCAGATAGTTGCATACTACAACTTGTAAAAACAAGCATTACAACATTTTTGGTTGATAATATCCAGCTTTTGCAATTGAAGGCAATCAGTTTACTCAGTGCGGTACTGATACTTCTCTTTTATAGCTCTGTGATTGTTATCTTTCATGCTCATATGATAGTACTAATGCTCTTCTATATTGGTGAGCATATGCTCTAATTGTTGTTTTTCCAATATGTTGGTACAGATATTCTATTTATACACGCAACATCGCACTTATGTGATAGATGAAGTGGTTCAACTTCTGTGGAAATTACCATATTCAAAACGAGCTTTAAGATCTTATCATGTACGCGAGGAAGAGCAAAGGCAGATCCAAATGGTTACTGCTTTGCTGATTCAGTTGATTCATTGTAGTGCTAATCTCCCTCATGCTTTAAGAAAGGCTTCAAATGGTAATGCTGTATTAGAAGCCTCTGTTGATGTTAGTTATCCAATTAAATGCCATGAGGCAGCGACAGAAGCCTGTTGTCTGTTTTGGAGCCGGGTACTTCAGCGGTTTGCAAGTGTGAAGACTCATGATGCTTCTGAGCTGAAATCCATTATAGAGAATCTTGTTACAGATTTACTGACAACTCTAAATTTACCTGAATATCCTGCTTCAGCTCCTATTCTAGAGGTAGATCATGTGTGGGTGTGTTCTTTCAGGGATCTGCATATCTGTACATATTATTTTGGTAATTGCATCAGATTAGTTTACTTCTGAGAGTTGTTTCAGGTTCTATGTGTCCTACTACTTCAGAATGCTGGGCCAAAATCTAAGGATGTCTCTGCACGTTCCCTGGCGATTGATATTCTTGGTACAATTGCTGCAAGGTTGAAGCGTGATGCTTTGGTTTGTAGCCAGGAAATTTTTTGGATACTTCAGGATTTACTTAGTCAGGATGCTGCTACTCAGCATCATCCAAAAGATACATGTTGTGTCTGTTTGGGAGGAAGGGTAGAAAATTTGTTCATATGTCATGGTTGCCAGAGGCTTTTTCATGCTGATTGCCTGGGCATTAAAGAACATGAAGTTTCCAGTCGAAACTGGTCTTGCCAGACATGCATCTGTCATAAGCAACTACTTGTATTACAATCATGTTGCAATTCCCAGCAAAAGAATGATGTGAAAAAGAATCACGATACAGATTCTGAAGTTTCTAAGCAAGAAATTGTTCAACAGTTACTTCTGAATTACCTTCAAGACGTTACCTCTGCTGATGATCTGCATCTTTTCATCTGCTGGTTTGTACTCACGACAGATTTCTAATTGACATTTTAGTTATATATATGCAAAAGTAATGCATGTGTATGATTTGCAGGTTTTATCTCTGCTTGTGGTACAAAGATGATTCAAATTGTCAGCAGAAGTCCAGTTACTACCTTGCTAGAATGAAATCAAAAATCATTGTACGGGATTCTAGTACTGTGTCTTCTATATTGACTAGGGATTCAGTCAAGAAGATTACTTCAGCTTTGGGCCAAAACAGTTCATTTTGCCGAGGGTTTGATAAGATACTTCACACGCTTCTGGTCTGTTGTTACTCTTCCTCTCCCCAATTTATCAAAAAATTGTACTTTACTAACTTTTTCTTATGATATGTACAGGCAAGCTTGAGGGAGAACTCTCCAGTTATTAGGGCTAAGGCTTTAAAAGCAGTAAGTTTAAAATATTTTTTTGAAGTTTCCTGTTTTCGCGAGTGAAATGGGATGCTCATAATTGTTTCTTTGCACCAAATTAATTTCTTCCGTATTTATGATGAGCAGGTTAGTATCATTGTAGAGGCTGATCCAGAGGTATTGGGTGATAAGCGAGTACAATCAGCTGTTGAAGGAAGGTTTTGTGATTCTGCAATATCTGTTCGAGAAGCAGCATTGGAACTTGTTGGTAGGCATATAGCTTCACATCCAGGTGTGGGTTTTAAGGTATGTGTCACTGGATCTTTCCTTAATGGTCAATAACAAGACTGGTCCTTTCTTATTCATTGGTATGGAGACACTTCTTGCTTAGGGTTGATGAGTTGTTAAAACAGTTTTCTCAATTGTGTATTGTAGTATTTTGAGAAGATTGCAGAGAGAATCAAAGATACTGGAGTAAGTGTTCGGAAACGAGCTATAAAAATCATTCGAGATATGTGCACTTCAAATGTCAACTTCTCTGGATTTACAAGAGCTTGCATGGAGATAATTTCACGTGTTAGTGATGATGAAGCAAGCATCCAGGTATTTCAAAATTATTGCTTGAACCTCTAAGATATGTTACTATGTATTTTTAAATACTTCATACTTAGCTGTCGAGAATTGTAAGTGTGGTTATAATTATATTTGAAGATTAACTTACTTCCAAACATGGTCTTGTTTTATAGCATTGGTGATGATAATATTTATGACTTTCATTTGTACTCTTTAAATGGTTAGTTCATCATGCCATGTAAATTACTAGTCATTGGATGTAAACTACATATTTGATGTTAAGCCTATGATATGTTTGTTAATTCATTTATCAACACTCACTCTCTTAAGTTGCTAAGAGTGTTCTCTTTGTTATGCTTTTTGCAGGACCTTGTTTGCAAAACTTTTAGTGAGTTTTGGTTTGAGGAGCCTCCTGCATCACAAACTCAGGTCTATGGGGATGGTAGTACTGTTCCACTTGAGATAGTTAAGAAAACAGAGCAAATTGTTGAAATGTTGAGAGGAATGCCCAATAATCAACTTCTTGTAACTGTAATAAAGCGCAATTTGTCACTTGATTTTTTGCCACAATCTGCAAAAGCCGTTGGGGTAAACCCAGTGTCCCTTGCAATAGTGCGTAAGCGTTGTGAGTTGATGTGCAAATGCTTGCTGGAGAAGATGTTGCAGGTATGATAGTATTTTGTTTATGCCACGATCTTCTATGCTTGGCTACATTGATATGTAAATGACAGATTTTGTTAATGATCAGGTTGATGAAATGAACAATGACGGAGTGGAAGTGGGTGCACTTCCATATGTGTTAGTCTTGCATGCATTTTGTCTTGTGGACGCAACTCTCTGTGCACCTGCTTCAAACCCTTCCCAATTTGTTGTTACATTGCAGCCATATCTGAAGAGTCAGGTTATAACTTTTATATATTGACTAACTCTAGAGTAATTATGAATCATGTAATGTTCCTCTTTTATTGCTTTAAATTAGTTCCATACATGTACTGAAAGGTAATGTTCAGCTTTGCTGTGTCATGTCCATGTTGGGGTGGCTGTTTTGAACTTTGGATGAGCTATGAGGCTGAGATCTATACTCCATCTGATAAAATTGGACAAGTAGATGAAAAGAGAGAAAAGAATTGATGCTTTTATTCAGTGTTATTTAATCGGATTGGACTGGCTGGTCTGACCGGTTGAACTAGAAACCAGGCCCATAGTTGGTTTGGTCCTCTTATCAGATCGGAAATGCATTTCACCCGAAATGACGTCATCAACCCGGCTCTGAACCAGCACAGAACCAGTAATATGTCAGGTTTGGGAAAGGAACACTTTTCTAAGGCTGGTTGGGAATCAAACCATCTGCTGCTGCATGCCCTCCAATCTTCTGCCTGCTGCCAGATTGTGACATGTAACCATCTTTTTGATTGTGAGGCACGTGAACTTACTTAAAAGGGTGTGAGAATTTTCCTTGGGAATGGGAATCGAACCCATGTTGAATGGGTAGCTCAAAATTAAATTTACTGCTGCACTAACTGACTTAATAATTAGTTGATAAAAATTATTTATATTTGTAATGTAAAATTATATATTTAATAATACACCGGTTCATGCGGTTCAATTAGTGATCCACCTACCCAAAACCTTGACCGGGCCAATCACTAATCCAGTTTTAATAACACTGCTTTTGTTGATGGAATTCCTATACCCAAATCCGATAGCAATGAGGTAATAGAATCAGGGTTAGACAGGAGAATTAACAGAAATTCAGTGATACAAACCTCCCTTGGATGTTCAATGGATCCAGGACTCTACCACAACTGTCTTTATGATCTCCAATATATATATATATATATATATATGCCCCCACAACCTGGTTCCCCTTTTCCTTCCTATTTATTATTTTGACCCCGTCCAAAGTCAAACTGACTAGTCATTAGTTAGTTAATGGGCCCACTTGTCTTCTGACTAGACCAGAGGTTAGGATCCTCTGCAACCTCCTCTCCCCCCCGCCCCCCACCCCAATACACACAGGGTTGCCCCTAACACGGAATCTCATCCTTCAAAACACAAGGAACAACAATTTGACACCTTAATTCTTTTTCGAACAAGTTTATAACATTTTCTATATCACTTGTCACATGATTCACATCATTATCTGTAAATGCCTAATCTGAAATTAATATAAAAAACTGCCTAATAACTCCAATGCAGAATTGTGGCTGCCTAAATCAGATTTTATCCCATCAGTCTAATATCCCTTTTATAGATAGAAGATCATTTTCTCCCCATAAACCCTGGCTCAAGATGGTATCTGGCTGCAAATGGTGTCATTTCATTAACGACAAAAATGTAATTATGTGTGTTGGGTTAGATTGGGGATGTCAAACCCACAACTCAACCCAACTTTGGGTTTTAGATATTTCATACCTATCCCAACCCCTAGAACCAAACCCTCCCAACTCACTGTCATTTTATTATATTGCTTTAAATTTTTTGAGAGTATTATATTATAGCCTTATAGGTAAAAAGAAATTGTTGTGGCAGGGTGCTGGGCTGGGACAAGGCATATTCATCTCCCTTGTCCCCTCCCTCTTACTGTCACATTTAAGACTCCCAATAGTTGTGTACATGTACTAATTTGTATATTTATGACATGCATACTTGAGCATAATTCTATTAGGCACATTGTTTCTGCTTTGGAATTGACTCTAGATATATTTATTATTGGTCCTGGTATCTGATATTTCATTATATTTCTCAGTTTCCTTTTTGGCCTACAAGAAAGTATAATCTGAAAATGACAAAAATGCACCGTATCTTGTTTTCAGGTTGACAACCGCACGGTTGCACAGCTACTTGAGAGTATACTATTCATAATTGATGCTGTGCTTCCCATGCTTGGGAAGTTGCCTCCGAGTATTGTTGGGGAACTCGAGCAAGATTTGAAACAGATGATTGTCCGACATTCTTTCTTGACAGTTGTCCATGCCTGTATCAAGTACTTATGGTTTCTTACCATTATTTTCTTCAGTTAGCTCTGTTCTTTCTGTTCCACTTTATCCTGGAATTGACCAGCTGATAGATTCATGTGACGTGGAGTTCTTGAAATTTTCCTGATGGTTAACAGTTTGTAGTTGCTGCATAAATTTTTTATGCATAATGTGAGAATATCTAAATATTTTTCTTATGTAGTAAATAAATACCAGTGCAAAAGCATGTTTCTTTGAACAGATTTTTTTTTATTGTACTTTATGAAATGTTTCTGAAAACCTTGAAACTGCATCTAAGATTTTAGTATGCAATTATATTACGTGTTACTTTTGTGGATTAGGATTAGTAGAAAAATTGTTTTTCTCCCCTTTAATAGAAGGGAGTTTGCTTGACCTTTCACCTACTTATGGATCTTACTATTTTTTCTTTATCAGATGCCTCTGCTCTGTGAGTAAGATGTCTGGAAAAGGGGCTGCTGTAGTTGAACAACTTATTCAGTTCTTCTTCAAATGTTTGGATACTCAGGCAGTTGATAACAAGCAGGTTTATTGCAAGATTCATGTTTAAATTTATGTTCTGATATAGTACATCTGTTATTGGACTTTATTCACCTGCAATTCATAGCAATGTTTTTCAACTTATTGAAAATATGGTCATACTCCTATGACTTGGACAATCCTCTCGCCTTGAGCGAACGTTTGGGGTTGAGTTAGACCTACTTCATTTCTAATGTTTCTTTTTACAGAGAAGGGTGCTAGATTGGTACTTTTTTTTTTGTATTTACATCAAGTGGAGTTGATTTCAGTACTCAATTATCGTTTATTAAAAGTTTGTAGGACTTTGCTAAATGATGCATGAGGTAGTTTATGTATTATGAACTCTTGTTATGTGGACTATACATCTGATAAGTGGTAACTAAATTAGTGTCATGGAAAGTTGTTATTTCTTGTAGATTATAGCTCGTGTAAAGAACTATGGTTTTGAATATTTAGCTTGGACATGAACATTATGATGTAATTTTGTGTTGTGGAGTGTTTATACTTAATCTTTTATTTAGCTTGATGATGAAGGTTGTTTTATTTTTATATGGGATGAAAAATAAAAATTGGCTTCCCTGCTATTTACAGAAAGTTGGACGATCTCTCTTCTGTCTTGGGTTGCTAATCCGTTATGGCAATAGATTGTTAGCAAGCTCCAGTAATAAAATCATTGATGTTGGAAGCAGTGTCAAATTGTTTATGAAGTATCTCTCTGTGGAGGATTTTGTTGTCAAGGTTAGATCATTGCAGGTAAGATTTATTTGTTAACTTAGTTCTTATCCCGGTTTCATCTTGAAGTCTGTTAATGTTTTTATTGTAACTCTTGTAGGCACTAGGGTTTGTACTAATTGCTAGGCCTGAATATATGTTGGAAAATGATGTTGGAAAAGTACTGGAGGAAACATTATCCTCTGCATCTGATACTCGCCTTAAGGTAATGTGTTTTGTCTTTATATATATATATATATATATATTTATCTATTTATTTATTTTGTGTATACTAAATCTTTCTGGTAATCAGATTCAAGGATTGCAAAACATGTTTGAGTATCTTCTAGATGCTGAAAGCCAAATGGGAACAGATAAAGATAATGAAAATGTTGCTGGTTACTCAGTTGGAGCTGGGAAGAGTGTACCTGTTGCTGCTGGTGCTGGGGATACTAACATATGTGGGGGTATAGTTCAGTTGTATTGGGATAATATTTTGGGCAGATGTTTGGATTTCAGTGAACATGTTCGTCAATCAGCCCTGAAGGTCAGAATCTAGCTTCTATTTTTTTATCAGATTCAACACTCTTGAGCCAAATGCTACAGAACAATTAGAATCTTGCCTTTGAACCAATAAGAGTTAATAAACAGAAGAGTGCACATGTGTGTGCATTGTATTTATGATAGTTTCTATTCCTCCAAACCTTTTGGATTGATGGAGTGAGGTAAAGGGGATGAGAAATTAGGTATAGATGCTTTTCAGAGGAGTTTAAAGGTGAATCTTGCTGTTGCAAGTTAGTCTCTTGGAAAGTGGTTTAAATTATCTATCGTTTTCAAGCTTATTTTCTTTGGGAGGTTAAGTGCCTGATTATATTAGCATTGTTTAGCTTTGCAAACGGAGAAGTGTGACTTCTAATGTACTTTTTCTGAAAGAAAAAAATTATTGTTGTGGACCAAGTTCCGTTTGAATATGTTGCAACACTAAGGCAATCAGGACCTAAGCATTCCAGTGAAAATGGTCTAGTTTTCTTTTGCCCTTGAATATTTAGAATAAGAGATTTTTTAATACTGCAGATTGTTGAAGTTGTGCTGCGCCAAGGTCTTGTTCATCCAATCACCTGTGTTCCATACCTTATAGCACTTGAAACAGATCCTCTGGAGTCAAATTCAAAGTTGGCTCATCATCTTCTGATGAATATGAATGAAAAGTATATTTCCTATATATAGTTTTGTTGATCTAGTTACATGTGATCTTGGTTCTATTAGCTAATTAAAGCATCTTTTCAGGTACCCTGCATTTTTTGAAAGCCGCTTGGGTGATGGACTTCAAATGTCATTTATGTTTATGCAATCTATTTGTGGCAGTTCTGAAAATGTTGATCATAAGATTCAATCTAAGACCCCTACTTCTGGAAAAGGGAAGCCCGAGGCTGGCTCCCTTGCTCAAGCTAAACTTGGGGTTTCTCGAATTTACAAGCTCATCCGAGGGAACCGGGTGTCAAGGAACAAATTTTTGTCTTCGATCGTGCGGAAATTTGATAATCCAAGATGGAATAAATTAGTAATAGCTTTCTTAATGTAAGTACTATCTGTTGCTATTCTTTGTTTTTTATAAGGGTTCATAAATGACCTTTTAATTGTTTTTTTCCCACAGATACTGCACGGAAGTCCTAGCATTGCTGCCATTCATTTCACCTGACGAGCCCCTTTATTTAATCTATGCTATCAATCGAGTAGTGCAAGTAAGGGCTGGACCACTAGAAGCGAACTTTAAAGCCTGGACTTCAAGCGTTTCACGTCATAGCACACCTTATGGGAATGGAATGTATCAACAGGGGACCGATGAGCCTACTGTTACTAGCCAAGTAATGCCATTGGATTTGAATGGAACATTTCAGCAAAATGTAGATCTTCAGCCAAATATGAATGGCATGAGAACCCTGGATTTAAATGGATCAAATCATCAACTGCCAGATTATCCTTTATCGTATAACGGTAGCTCAGAAGCAAAGCTGCATTCTGCGGGTTATACAGATCCTTTTTCCTTTGCAAAAGATGATCTGGAGAAAGTTCAGGTATTTTGGAACCTGCACTCATTAATATTTTGTCAGTAATGATTTGTTTGAGCAAGAACGTTTAAAGTTTTGCTAATGGAATGTCCTGCTCAAAGTGAGAATGCCAAATATTAAATATTTTCCTAATACTGCCTGAATATTCGAAGATGCACTTTTGGATTAGTTGTTATTGTATTCATTCGCATGTAGTTATTTTGTTACCTATGCTTGTACAGACCGACTGTTTATCAGCAATTGCATTGCAGCTTCTTTTGAAGCTTAAGAGACACCTGAAAATCATGTATAGTCTTGATGATGCCCGTTGTCAGGTAAAATTATATAACACATCTTATCATCACTTAACCTACAGTTAGATGTTGTGTATCCTTGGCTAGGACAATATGGAATAGAAAACTAACAGTTCTCTCTTTGGAATGTGCTCCCACCTGTTCAGGCTTATTCTCCTACCGAACAACCGAAACCTGGAGAGGTTATCTCCAGACAGAATATTGCTTTAAATATTGGTGATTCACAGTTCAGTTTGCCTACAAGTCCGCAAGAATTGATACAAAGATATCAGGTACTGTGGCTTGAGTGAATGTTTTTCTCTTTCATATGCTTTTTGAGCTTTGATTTGATGCATCTGATTCAATTGAGGGTTTCTTTAGCCATTATTTCTCATTTGTTGCACCAGGAATTTAAACATTCCTTGAGGGAAGACACTGTGGACTATTCACATTACACTGCAAATATAAAACGAAAGCGACCTACAACTACAACCAGAAGACTCCAAGTTCGGAGACCTGTATACGTGGCAGGTGGGTACGACAACGGGGATGACGATGAGGATTATACTGGTGGAAGTGCGACACGCAAGATAAGTTTTAGTGGCCGCAGGAGTAGCCTTAAAAACTCGAGGCAATATTGATTGATGTAAAGTACGTAATAGATAGGCTAACTTGTACATTAAATAGGAAGAAAAAACATACAGAATAGGATGAGAGCCAACTGAATATAGGGGTAAAGGAAACAGGATGTAGGGAAGCATGGGCCTGGATGGGATACTCCTTGCCTTCTTAGATGACTATGATTTTTGTCTGTTTCCTTCTGTAATTTGCATTATAATATAGTGGCTGCATTCTTTTGTTGATGAAAATTTATCTATCTAAATGTCAAATTTGATTGTTTTCTTCTGCTTTTGCCCTCATTGCACAGAAGTTGTTATCTATAGTACGGTTTGCTACAAATTAAGTTGCCTACGTCGGAAAATAATGAACTGAAAAATTATCATAATCATTCGCCCAAGGTCCAAATATTTTAGGATTACTGGTAATCAATTATCAACTAGATACAGTACACTGTAGACTCGACAATAAGGTGTTGAATTGATATTTTAGCGTAGTTTGATATCAGAAAATATTGTTTCAATTTTGTTTAGGAAAAGTGAAAATAGAAATCAAAAGTTATTTACATTATTTCTTGTATAATTTTTTTAAAAATACAAAATAAGGTGACAATATATTGAAGTATTCTTTTAAAACGAACAGCCTCTTTAAATGTTTAAATGGAAACAATTTCAACAAAATACTCGACCCTCTTGGAAAAATAATGATACTCATATACATGTACAAATTTTATAAGATGCACCATAAAAGATGAGTAGTGTAAGAGAAGGAAAAATTAAGTTATAAAAAATAATGATTGAAACTATATCGTACTCAACCAACTTATTTGTAGTTAGTTTGAAGACATGGTGTATTTAAAAGTTAAGGAAGTCTACTTTAATTGGTTGAACAAAATGTATGTATTATTATAAATTTCTTGATAATGTCTTCATTTTCCACGGATTAAAAAAAAGTATATAAATAATGTCTTTTTATTGGAGAAATAATATTTGTTAGCTTAAAAGAGAATGAAAAAGCGTTACTAATTCGAGGTATGGTTATAGAATACTAGAATGTTTCTCTTTTATGTAAAAATGTTAAATTAAATAAATATTTTGTTGTAAAATTGTTAACAAGTCAATTTTAATTTTTTTTGGTTTTAACGAGGGCTAAAGTCCAAGAATACTAGGAGCAATTGGAAGGCTTATAGTAAATCGCAACAACAATAAAGAGGTCCCCACAAGCTGGTTTTACAAAACAAGTGTAAACCTAGGTAAAGTTATGAGCTAGATTTGGAAATCAATCATAGACTTAAGTCTATTTTGATCTAAGTTTTCCTAGAAGCACTTTTAGAAAAAGAATGTAAGAAGAAAAAATGAAATGAGTTTTTTCATAAGTTAAAATGAGTTTTTCATTAATTAATTTATAGATATCATCTCATCTTTTAGAGAAGTTATATTAATAAACTTCTAAAAAAATTTTACTTATAAAAAAATATGAATTTTTTTTATAAATATTTTTATAAAAGTTTATTCAAACAGACACTTTAAAAGGATGACCATTATTCAGCCCTTCCTAGCAGCATTAGGGGCACACAACCATTGACTTCCTCGAGAAAACCCTCAACAACAAATGATTGAGAATAACCGATTCCGAAACCGATGTGATACCTCTCCAAACATCGGAACATTCCTCCACATTTCTCACAGCAGCCAAATCAAAACCATCACCACACTTGTATTTATCTCTAAGGGTTGAGAATAAAGTCTAATTTTTATTTAGTCGGGCATCATTCGGCAGATTCATTTGGGAGTTTTGTTTTTTTTTTTTTTTTGTTACTCTCACGGATTCCAGTTACCCTTACTACCAACTTGTCGGTATTCATTTTGGAGGAACCCATAAAAATTTGTAAAACTAGTCATGATGTGAAAAAAATACTTTTAATTTAAAATAGTGTTTTAAATAATAAAATATAAATTTACGAGTTTTCTAAAAAAAAATAATCCTCTAGAAAGATGAAAATGCTCCTAGTTGATTGTAAAGGTCTACACAGGAATCTTTGGACGTAAAAAATCATGAAAATTTACAAATATTAGAAGAAAATATATATTTTTTAATAAAAATTGATATAAATAATTATATAATAAATTAATATTAATACTCTTAAAAAAGTTCTGGAATATTAGTGTGCTGGACCTCCACTTTATCCTAGCCCAATGTCATCTCTTAAAAATCTCAAACCAATACAATTTTAACTGATGTTAATCAATAATTAAATACCTAAATAATTCTATAATTATATATTTTTAAAAAATAGGAGGATAATTCCAACCATATTTTTTATGAGTGGGCTGACTGGGATATGAATGATAATATCACACTTTTTTATTTTATTTAATTACATTGGTTAAAAAATCTCAACCAAAAAGGTAGAACCTTGTTTCATGTTCTAGTTTGGTTACACACAACAAAAACTTGTGTTAATTATATATATATATATATATATATATATATATATATATATATATATATATTGTCCAGCAAATGCTAGAACTAGAATTCTCAAGCTTGCAGTAACATCGATCCATTCTAAAAACAATAGGAAGGAATTGAAATAAAGGGCTTGAAATCCAAGAGAAAGGGAAATAAATGATGTGCCAAGTTTTAACATGTAACATATTTAATTAACGGTTAATTTAATTAGCTTTAACTTTGTACTGAGTGTTTCTAGTTGTGGAATTGGTGATGGAAACACTTTTCTTAGAAGAAGATTTCTTCCATGTTCATCCAAAATTTCAGTCCCAGCCATGTTAGAAAAAAGATAAAGATAGCTAACCAGATGCAAAATCCCAAGTTTGTCTTGTGGTGATGATTTTCTTTTTTATCAGCAAATGTTAGATGTTAGTTTGTTAGTTTTTTGTTTGTGGAAAATTTGAACCCACAATCCCTCTTTCGTTAATCACCACGCCAACCTTATATCTTCTGATGATGCAATGAGTTGATGTTTTATAGAGATACAGGTTTCCCGTGGCATCTTTAATTTGTTTTAAAACAAATTATCCATACCGGGGAAGGAGCATTACTAATTATGGGATGTTTTTGAATTTTCTCAACTATGCTTTCATTTTCAAGACTAGTAGTGCTCTTCTCCAGCACTTAAGTCACATTCAGATAACTGTCTTTGCTAGAATTTCAATTACACATGAAACTAGATCTGTATATTGTTTATCTGAAGTTCAAAAACCATTTCGTTGATCTGAAGTTAAAATTCAAACTGTATACTCCTTAGAGATTATTCTTTTAATCTTTTTATTTCATTTAAAAACTTAATTATGAGAATTCTAAAGATATTTTGCATCATTGTTGTTCTTTGGTAAATTTCTTTTGCAACTAGCCCCAGTGTATGCGAGCAGATCTTACAAACATGTAATATGAGTTCAATTATATCTGAACAAATTTATCTTATCCCATCCAAGATAAAACAATATTAATCAATAGTCAATATCACCACCATGATTTCGAAGTTATGGTTCAATTCAACAAGAACTCAAATTCTAAACAATTTATTTTGAAATGAATCCATTTCAGTTCATGAACTGCTCTGAACACAATGGTGAGTTGGGATGCCACAACCCAAAAAATGGGCCTAATGTTCATTAAAGGAAGAAGATTATTTTGAAGATCAATAATCTTTTTGGCCACAAAGATGTATATAATTTATTACTGTGATAATGTAACATCCAGCAAGCATGTTCATACAAGAAAGAGGGAGCAATCAGAAAACAAAAAACAGAAAACATAAGTACTAATGCAAATGTCAAACCTGCTTAGAACTGAAATGTCCAATATTCATTCTGATATGCTGGGGGCTTTTATGTCCAAAATATCTCAATAAATTAAGAAGGAGGGGTGGGGGCTAAAGTAGACAAGGATTTCTTAAAATGAGACAAACATTATCACTCAAGAAATTTCTGAACAGAAAATCTGACATCGAATACCATGCTGCTATCCAACAAGCTAGGGAGATTTCACATCAACTTTGAAGTAAGGTCCCTTCCGGTACTCATGGAACTATTACAAAAAGAGGCTGCATGAAGCACAAGTATATCAATTAGAGAAACCAAGAATGTAGTTTGTACTTTGTAGACAAACAGGCATGCACAAACACGCACACAAAGAAAGAGAGGGAGAGAGAGAATACCATGTCTACACTGACTGGTTTCCCATCCTCAGCTAATACCTCAGCTATTGTTCCTGACTGATCAGCCTGCCACCAAGCAATGAAATGTAACCAAGAAATTAGTGGATTTGGTTTTAGCCTAATAGAAATTGGTTCAGAAGGAGAACGTTTATACTACAGTAGAAAAATTTGAGTCCAACAGGCTCTTAGAGTTAGAGGGTTCTGTTTCCTCCCAGATATTGATAAAATATTCCACATAGCTCACTCTGAATGTCTCTGCTTCATTTTATTCATCTCCTAACACAAAAATATTCCCATGTTCTCCACTACCTCATAATTTACTTAGTTCCTAATCCCTTCATACCACTCCCCGCGTAAACTTTGCACTTAGCGTGCTAATGCAGCTGAAACATATAGCAATACAGAAACAGAAACAGTCTTTTAAACAGCTTTACCAGTTCTGTGCTTTTAGATTTTTAACTGCCAAATCCTTGCATTAAAGATTTCTGTATAGTACTATATGGAAGATAATCTATACAGTGGGAAAAATATCCCAACTATATGTGAACAAAAAACAAGATAAGTAAAAGGAGAAAAATAAATGCAATAATACACAAGAACAAACAAACAAGAAAAAAATACACATACCTCAATTTCATTCATCAGTTTCATAGCCTCGATAATGCAAATAACCTGGCCTTTCTTCACTTTATCTCCCACCTAAAGCAAAGGCAAAACAATTAGTCTCTTCATTGATTAGCTTGGTGAACATGGCAATAATTTAGTTTCACAAATTATCCTTTGCAAATTGACACCTCAACAGAAAAAGAAGAGTGCTATTTAAACCATGTATGTTACTATGTTTACATACCTTGACAAATGCAGGTTCACCAGGTGCTGGACTCCTGTAGAAGGTGCCTGCCATCGGACATTTCAGTGGTGGGTGAGAAGATGTGGTTGCTTTTCCGGGGGAGGGCAAGGCAGGAGCTGCTTTTGGAGGTGCAGCGCTAGCAGGAGCAGCTTCTGCTGGTAGCGGCGAAGGCAGAGAAGGAAAAGTGGCATAGTGCATTGGTGGTGATGCTGGGGCTATAACTGGTGGAGGCTGCAATGCTTCTTTTTTTCTTATCATAAGCTCACAGTCTGATTGCTTAAGTTGAAGTTCTACAATATCTCTTGAATCCACAAGTCTGCCCAAGGAAATGATATTAAAAGAAAAACTATGGAAACAATGCATGCCCCAACAGGCTAACATAGACATAATAATTAAAAAAAATAACCACAAGTGATTGCAGGTAAAGTGAGAGCTGGTTAATCTTACTTTACAAGTTCTGAAACTTGAGACATGAATGCAATAATTGAAGCTTCATCTGGGATAGTACTACCAGAGAGTTTTCCATTATGAACATCTTTTTCTTTTGATGAAGCAACAGCAGGTCCATTGACCGTTACAGGGGCAGAGTTGGAATTTTCAACTTTAGTAGCCTACAATGTACAAAGCAGGGTAACTTATGGTGAACTTTTTCTTAATCTGATGAAGAACACATTTGAACAGCAGAATAAAACTCAATGTGAACTCTGCTAACAAAAAAAAAAAAAAAACAGGAAAAGAAAAAGACTCGATGCACTCAATGCATACTGACCTTCAGAACAGAAAATTGCTTCCTGTTAAGGCACTGCAAGAGACAACAAATAGCAATGGAATAATTAATTAATCAAGAAAAAGAAATTATATCTGCGAAGCATTTGACACATTTATTATTTATCCAGTGAATTGAGCCATCTATGAACTGAAATAGTTGCAATTGACATGTTATAATTTCTTCAACTTTAAACTCATCAAAACCTAATGTTTAAGATTACAAGCTCAACAATTTGAACTTTTGGTTGAAGTTGTGCTTCAAAGGCATCAAATATCAGTGAATATATTGAACTTCTGCAAGTGATCTCATGCTGAAAAACTTCAGTTGTAGTCCCCATGTCGGAAAATAAAATATGGAAGGATTAATATGTACATCATACAAAACTAATAAGCATCATAAACTATGATATTTATCAGGCTTCAAGATATAGATGCTTGTATATTACTGCAAATATTGTCATAACTGTGGACAAAAACATTGATCACCTACAGCAAAATTGCGTCTAACATATTGCTTCGCATTTCTGTATTTGTAACTTAAAGGCCATTTATGCTCAAAACTAGATTCAACATGCTTATTCTTTCAGAACATTTGGAAATTCTAAAGGGAATCTTGATAAAGGTATCACTATCACTCTTTATTACTAAAATAAATGAATTGAACAAAAACTGTAACATTACTGAAGTAGTCAGAGAAGAAACACTTTGCTTTCTGATAGGAAAGGGATTATGGACCAAAAGGATAATACAGGCAGACCCAAAAGAAATGTCATTCCACCTAAGCATCTAAAAGATTATATCTATGAGGACTAACCAATTCTGTTGGGGGAAGTGCTGTGCTGACACTACAAAGGAATATTCTTGTCTGCCATTTACAATTCTGTTATTCCTTTCTGTTATTTTCCCTTTATTGTATTCTGTTATCACAGCATCAGTGCATGCCACATATGTATCTCATGGGTGCTGAGAAGAGGACATTTCTTACCTTTTGTGCTTGGGAGGCTCCTAGTCCTCGAATTCTAGGAATTTAGTTCTGTGAACCTAACACTTTATGTGGATTACTAATGTGTATCCTTAGTAACATGGTTGGATTCACGTTGTTTTAAGTAAATGTTCCCTATTCGGGGTTGAAACTTTAAGTAGTTTTTGTATTGAATAAAAAATATATATTAAGTTTTACTGCTAACTTACTTTTAAAATAAACATAAGAACGTCGAAACATACATAAATCATGTCACTTCAAAAGCAATTTTTGCAAATATTCACCCAAACACACTTAAAACGTTAGATGCTCAAAATTTGAATCATAACAAACGGGAACTCGACAATATAAAACTGATTGAGTGGTTAAGAAAGAAGGAAAGGGGGGAAAGGTGGCGGGTTTGATCACTCCTGCTAGTAAAAACTAACAAACTAATAATTAACATTTGCAGATAAAAAAACAAACAAACAGGGACTCATAGGCAAAAGAACTCTCTCTCTTTCTCTTATCAAAACTCATACCTGAATCCTTGATGTAGCAGATTCAGCAGGCAAAGATCCGAATGAAAGAGAAGGCTTCAAGCTCAACCCACTTTGAAATGAGACCTTTTGAGATTTCAACCCCAAAGGAAGAGAAGAAGAAGAAGAAGTTGTAGGACACTTGGGGCATGGAACCGAGAAGGAGGCCATTTGCAAAACCAACCCCACGAACCAAAAAAACTAGACTTTCCTTCTTCTCTTCCCAAAGGGTTGCTTGATCTGCAAAGAATGGTGAGAATGGCAATGTGGGTCGGTGAGAATATAAGCCAAATAGGCGTTGAGATCGAAGAGAGTGTGCGTGTGAGGAATCTGAGAAGACACCGAAAAAGGGTAAAAAAGTGAAATGAGGGTGGATGGAGAATACAAAGAAGAATGGGAACACAGTGGTTTGGTTTTAGACTTTTAGTTTAGATTTTTACAAGTGTGGCTTCGATGATTACGATGCAAGTGGTGCAATAACCATCAATGTGACACAGTTTTAACTAACTTGCAACAAACAACAACAAAAAAGCCATGTTGTTGTGGCTTGTAGTCACTGATTTTGCATTTGTCTCGGAGACATGTTTGATTTTATTTTTTTTAAGCCTCGAGAGCCAAGTGTGCACAACGTTGGTGTCTTCGGCTTACAAGATCAACGATCGAAAGAGCTTCCAAGTGCACCGATCGATCTATAGCCACTGCTTTTGCTATTATTGTGGCCGATTTAGTAGGTCTTGACTTTTCCAATATGGTAATGGGTATCATCATTGGTATATACAAAAGAAGAGTACACTTTTGACTTAACTATAACGAGCACCAGGAAATATTTTGTGCAGGACCGTGTTTAGCAAATAATTACACTTAAGCAAAATTTACATTTAAATATTAATTTATTGTTTCTATATTCAAATATTTTTAATATATAAAACGACACATTCAATCAACCTATTTTTTGACAAAGGTAATGTTATATAAGATTTAAATAATTTTATTTTTAATTTTTTTCAACAATAATTATAGTTACAAGTACTATTAATAATATTTTAGAAACAATCCATGTTTTAGAAAAATAATATTTTGATATAATGTAATACTTTAATTAGAGTATAATTTCTTTAGTATGCACTTTTGTAATATCTTTATTTTTAAAAATAAATCAAGAGTATTATACTATTTTTTCAATTTTTAGAATTCAAATAAAAATTTATCATGATTTAATATTTGCATTTTTCCTAAAAAGTTATTCAAATTGAATTCCAATTAAAAATTTATATTTAAATACAAAATGGTTGATACAAATAGAATTTTAGTTAAATGTATATGATCTTGACATCAACATTTGCACCAAAATATTTTTTTCCATATATATCAATTATAGATTCATTCAGTAAATTTAAACTCTATACTAATTTCAATAATTTTTTTTAGGAAGGAAAGAGGTAGGGTCCAAAATAGATGTAAAACAATTTTCTTAACTTTCTTAAATAAATAATAAAATTATACTTAAATTATTTATAATAGTACTTACATCTATATTTAATAGCTGTGGTTTTGTTTGAAACAATAATATTTGTGGTCTTATCAATAAAAATAAAAGTATATAATATATCATACTAGGAAAGAATTTATCATTCAATAATTTAAATTAATAAAATAATATTTTTATTAAAAAGTGTATAAAATTATTGAGGCCCTAAAAAAGTTGGAGGCAAGAGGCCATTGCCCTCAATGATCTAGTGGCTTCCACGGCCCTGATTTCGACATCATATAATGATGTAATAAACATAGATATAATATAGAAAATAATAATAGTAGTAACTCTTTTTATATTATTTGTTGATTAAAATTTATTAAAAATTATAAAATTATAAAAGTATGATTCAGTGATACTAGAAAGCATAAATAAATTAAAGAGTAAATTATACTCACGTTTTTTGTGTTTTTTTTTCTAAATTGTACATGGTATTTTTCCTTTTTTGCACCCTATAAAAAATCTTTTAATTGTTTACCTCACATTACACTTAGACTCCTTCCCTCCTAAACACCGTTTAATAATTTAGCAGAAAATAGACACATGTGAGTGACTTTTAATGAAAAATTTATGTCTAAAATAACTTCATCTTCATTCTCAAAATCATATCTTGGGTTTTACAAACTCTCCTCTTCTTCAACAACCCCCCTTCACTTACAACAACCACCTCCTTCTCCCACGATAGCATCATCTCTCCCTCCCTATAGTCGTCATCGCCCACCAACATGGCGTCTTGGTGCACTCACTTTCGTTAGAACAACCACCACCACCATAGCCGCATTCCATCGTAGCCGATGTCACCGCCATATCCACCTTCATCACCTCCTCGTCCCCGCCGTAGCTTTGACCACCATCACCGCTGTTTCCTATATACTAGCATCGTCGGGGCCAGTGACATCAAGAGTCTTGGCGCATCCGTCAGAATCAGATTCAAGGGAGGGGTATCAAGTGCAATTTAAGAAAAATAAAGGGGGTGTAAGTGTAATTTACTCTAACGGACAATTTCATCTACTCAGATATTTCAATTGACGTTAGTTAACGACATTAACAGAAAAGGGTAAAAGTAATGTATAAAAAAAGAGGAGTATCGGGTGTAATTTAAAAAAAAACACATGGTGTGTGAGTGTAATTCACTCTAAATAAAATAGGAGGAATATAATATCTAAACAATAACAAAACATATCAACTAGTGATGTCGAAAAATATAAAGGTGTATGATCTTTCCTAATTTGAAGAAGAGACTAAATCCAGAATGCATAAAGGTGCATGAGTTTTCCTGATGTTCTGGTTTGAAAAGACTAAATTCTGAATGCATAAAGATGCATGATCTTTCTTGGTTTGAAGAGACTAAATTCTGAATGAAACATTAAAAACACAAGTATAAATATGATTTTCAAATTACAATTACAGAAACAACAATAAAGGAGACATAATTAGTTTCGTATTTATGTTTAGTTGTTTCATCAAAGTATGGGTATATGTATACAATTTGTGAAGTAATTAATGTGGTTTGTCACTTTGTATATTATTATTATAAGATTTTCTTTAAACAGAATATAGTACATACATATGATATAGTAATAAGATTGTTCAGAGAATTATGTAATTATATTCAAAAACCAACTATTCAAATTTTTGAACTGGATTGTGAGACACTCCTTTATAGTCTATAAGATCTTATAACCTTACCAAGTCTTTTTGTTAAAAATTTGGTACATGAAAAATCCTTGGGAGAAGACCCTATAAGAAACACTTTCACTAAAAGAGTATAGCCACATAGTTCGGCACTTTTAAATTTTAGGCTTAATTATATATTTTATTTTTAATTTGTTAATTTTTGATAAATTTAATCCCAACAAATTAATTTGGTGTTTTATTTCTTATATTTTAAAAAATTTATGAATTTTATCTTCCATCATTTTACCCATAGCATAATTCTACTTTGTATCCCAATTTTTTTCTTTTTTGACAAATTTTGCACCTAATATTTTTTGTTTACTTTTCGACGAACTTTACTTCTAACTTTCTATTTTTTTAGGAAATTTTTCCTTCTAACTTTTGCTCTTATTAATGGACAAATGGAGGAAGATAAATTTTACAAGTTTTGTTTAATAAATAATAAAATACTCTAAATTAATATATTGGGGGTTAAATTCATCAAAAATAAAAATAAAAATTAGGAATAAAAAGTGCAATTGAATCTAAATCTCTAAACCCAACCCTGATATACAATAGTTATATAATAAAAATACTAATTGTCTACTAATATAACAAAATTCAGAAACCTAAAGTAAATTCTCATTCCTTAGTCAGTGTCATAATCACTCTCATAAGTCCTAATAGAGATAGAGATAGTTTCGTTTCTAAAACATTGAGTTGTTAAAATGGTTATAACCTTACAATTTTATAATTTATCATTATGAATGAGTTTTTATTTAAACAATTTACATGTATAAGATTTATCATTAGGGTTAACAAAATTTTTAGTGCCTAGACTTTTTCGATATTACTTTTTGGAATACAAAACAAATAGGTTATGGAAAGTACTTTTTGGAATCCTGTTTAATTTTTTATTCCAAAAATACTTTTCAAAAATAAAAAGTGTTGACAAAAGTTTTCGATGAGTAATTTTCAAATTTTAATAAAAAAATGTTTTGCAGTTGTTTGAAAATCCAAAATGACAACGATATATCTCAAGACAGTGGCATACAAAGAAAATATTCTAATGTCTCTTTATCCCATCTCTTGAATCTCTAACCAGATTACATAGCATGTGTAAATCATGTAAGGATATCCAAAGCTTGTAAGAATTTTTCCTAGTTTGTGGCAAGAGAATAAAGTTGTCAAATCAATAAAACCAAGAATGTGAGAAAGAAAGGAAGACGTAAGATATCAAATTAGAATGAAAGAGATGAAAGATTCTAATGAAGGAGAAGGAGAATGTTTCGTTGTAATGGGAGGAGTGCATTGTTGGGGAAAGTGTGTGACTGTGTGAGGAAAAGAAGAGGATTTAAAATAAAAAGGTTATTTAAGTCATTAGAGTTTAAAAAGAAGAAGGAGGGTGTACCTAGAAAAAGAAGAATAAATATAGCAAGTGTCTTATTTTTTTTCAATCCAACCAAATCTAGCCCAACTTTAATTGGGTTGGGTTGAGTCATCAAAAAAAACCTCCTCTTTAATTATTTAAAAAATAAATAAAAATACATCTAACTCAAAAACAATAAAGTATATTTTCAAATTTTGTTTTACAATTACTCTATGAAATGGGTAATAATTCATTAATAATGATAAAGGTTAACAATGTTTTTAGTTTCTAAACTTTTTTGAAATTTGATATTTAGTCTCTAAACTTTTACTTAACTAGTCAAGATCTCTCAACTTTTTTTTTTAATTAAGGTTTTTAGTCTTTTGTTTAACTTGTCAATGTACCTCAACCTTTTTTCATTAAAGTGTTTAGTTCCTAAACTTTTGTTTGACCAGTCAAGATCCTTAAAATCAAATTTTGAAAAACTTAGGCACTAAAAACTTAGTTAATCCATAATATAAAGATATTTTTAGTATAGAGAATATTTATGATAGTATTTTTTAAAAAAAATAAAAGATAAATCCAACCTATCACAACCAATTAAGTTTAATGAGTTAGGCTGAAAAATAAAATCCAAATTATTTACACCGTTATGTACAATTATGTAATAAACATGTATATAATTTGTGTAAAACAAAATATAGATAATTTGAAAAATACTAATAAAATTTGTTTATATTATTTGTTAATTGAAATTTATTAAAAATTATAAAATAATAAGACTTATTAAATAAAAAAGAGATCTCTAATATAAGAAACGAGACTTATACATCTATAATATTAAATTTGAGAATTCAAAAATAATTTTCGATAGCACATGTCATTATTTGCTTGTTAGTAATAATTTGGTTCGGTTACAAATCAAACTTAAATATTAACATTTATTTGTCATTGAAAAATATAATGCAATAAAATCAAATATTCAAATTATACACTCAGGATCTTTTATAACTTAAGCTTTTGCAACTGTATTTTCTTATAATTTAAATCAGTTTTTATGATTTAGATTGTATTTAAAAATATGTTTGCAAACTTGATTTATTATAAAATATTCAAAAATAAAATGTTTTTAGTATACTTTTTAGATATAAATTTTGTTTTGATTAAATTTACAATAAGAAAAAATTAAATATATTTTCATATATAACTTTTATGATAAAAAGTTTTGAATATATTTATCAATATGAAAATTATTTATTTAAAAATGTATTATGAAAAATTGATTAGTATTATAAATTTTCCCTTGTTATTAGTCAATCATAAGTAATCCAACGATTAAATATTCAATTCTTATTATTTCAAAACAAGTATATGTAATTAATATTGTCTATACTTTCAGTTTGATTATTTATTAATTAGTTAAATTGAATTTAGTTTCCATTTTAAATTTCATATATATTTTTTATCCATTTGTATGTTTTGCTTCATTTTATTTTCTTAGTGTCTAACTATTATTGTCCCTTCTCTTTCATTTTTTTACTCTTTTTTGCATTAATTTCTAATATTTTTTTTTCCAGTTTCACATGTTAACAAATAGTGATCTCCTTAGTTAATTATTTCTCTCCTTTTCAATAACGGTTATGAATGAATGACGTTGATTATGATTTTGATGATAGATATATATAGTATAAAAATATTATATATTTATCTATTATATAATATAGAAATATTATTTTGTTTATGGATTCTCAACTTTTGTTTGATCCATCTTTTAATTTGGATCAATAAGTATAATGATTAGAGATAACAAAAAAATATGTATTAAAATTTATTATGGATTAAAAATAGATAGTTTAATGGGACATGGTAGATAATAATCCAAACTTAAGTGTATGTAATTTGAAATTAATTAAATAAATTTAATTATATTTAAATTAAGTTTCTCTAATATAATAGTATAAATATACAAATTCATTTTTTTTAGTATAAATATAAGTTTTAAAAGTATTTATTTTAGTATAATAATATGCTTCAAATTTATTTGTTTTTAATTTAATTTAATTTTTTGTTTTATTTTTTTAATGAATAACTATGAATATACTTACAAGCATCTTTTATTTATAAAAAAAGATATTATTAATTATGTAAAAAATCAAAAAGAAATTGAGAAAAGCCGGCTATTGGATTACCGATGACCAAATGAGATGCTCTAACCTTTGAGCTAAACGGGCTAACATAATCAAAATATGCATATGCATAGGAATTTAATAAATGGGATCTGAATTATAAATTGTTAGTAATTTATAACATAATTCAAATTAATACAAACATAGAAAATATATAATATCCAATCCAATATTTCTTATTTATATTATTTATTTGATATTTTAGTGCATAACATAAGGTAGAAAATAGGGATTAATAATTAATTTTAATATAATAAATTTCAATCGATTTATCAAATAGATATCTATTTGATTATTACAAAAATATTATTATTGTAAATTTTAGTAAAATAAGTAATAATAATTAGGAATTTCATATTTCGAAATGAATGTCTAATTTTACATTAAAAGAATGGTTACTTATAGCCATTCGATT
>PYAF01004537.1:3292853-3328812 GCA_007407185.1 Glycine tomentella | reverse complement strand
TTTTTTTTTTTTTTTTTTTTTCTTTTCAATTTCACTTGTAAATCATATTTTTTTTTTAACTACTTTGATCTTAATTGTGAGCTAACTTCATTTTTGTTGCCATCTCCTTATTGTCTATCATTGTTGTGTGTAACAGATTTATGTGTTAACTTAAGTGAAATGGTTTATAGGCATTTGAATCTTGAAGGTTATAGTTTCCCTTCTAACAGTTGATTTGTGTGTGTTTGTTCAACAGATGGAGCTTCCTGAGTGGACCGATATTGTAAAAACAGCAAAATTTAAGGAGTTGGCTCCATATGATCCTGACTGGTACTATGTTAGGGCTGGTGAGTTTACACTTCACTAAGTGCAAGTTTTCCAGATTCTACACTTCTGTCATTGTGTTGGTAAATGTTTTTGTCATATTTACTGTTAGATTAATGGTGTTCAACCTTGGTTACAGCCTCGATGGCAAGAAAGATCTATTTGAGAGGCGGTCTTGGTGTTGGTGCTTTCCAGAGGATCTATGGTGGAAGCAAAAGAAATGGAAGCCGTCCCCCACATTTCTGCAAGAGCAGTGGAGCAATTGCCAGGCACATTCTGCAACAGTTGCAAAACATGAGCATTGTTGAGATTGATACAAAAGGGTAAGTTGTGTTGTGGTCTTAATTCTTAAATGCCAAAAATGATAATGGAACAATTGCTAGGTGTTTACTTCACTTTGAGATCGATCAGCAGACCTTACTTTGTGATTAAGTTTGAGACACCAATTGATTGTTTTCATTTCATTGTTTCTTTCAGTCTTTGTTAACCACATTGTATTTGTAGCTTATTCTGTACTTATAGTACTCAAAGGTTTCTGTGCCTTTTATTTTAATTGCAGAGGTAGGAAAATCACTTCTAGTGGTCGAAGGGATCTTGACCAAGTTGCTGGGCGGATTGTTGTTGCTGCCGCCTGATTGAACATCTCTTTGAGAACTGATGATTCATATTCTAGATTTATGTTTGCTTATTAGTAGATGGCATCAAGGAAAAATTAAGTATTGTTTGCTGAGAATTTTACAATTTGTTATTTTGTTAAATGATTAACCTTTATTCTAGTTTGGAGTTTTGGTCAGGTTTTGATTTAAGTTCTCAATGCATTATCTTCTCCAATCTCCACATTATATATTGAATGATATGAATTATAGTGATGCTTGCCCTTTCTCAGCAAGGATTTTTTTGTTACTCCTTTTTCAATCTCTCTATTACACTGGCCTTTTAAGAAAACTAGTGGAGAAAAGCAATGGAATAAGGATAAAATATGTTCAGTTTTTGTATTTAGTGAAACTTGATTCTAGTTTCCGAATTTAGTCTCTGAACTTTATAAAAGAGGGGAATTAAATTGATCAAAAGTTAAAGTATGAGAATTAGTACCAATTTTTACTGAAAGTACTGAGATTAAATATTGTTATCCAATAAAAAATTAATGCTCAACAGGAACAGAATGTATGGTGTTTCAAAAGCAAATTTAACTGTTTTAAAACTATATGCAAAACCGTAAAATTCCAAAAGCTGATCAAGCACAAAAAATCGTTTTTTTTTTTTTTTTGTCTTGTAATGTGGATTTTGGTTTTGAATAACTGAATTAATCTAACTAAAACTGTATATTATATTTTGTTAATTGTTCTTGATATTGGATGATTAGTTCATTTGATATTGGATGATAAATCAACCAGTGTTGCCAAAAAATAAAGATGCATTACCTTTCCTGATTTGAAGAGGCTAAATTCATGTTTATGATGTTTAAAAACGTGTAGTTAAAACATGACTTTGTGTTGAGTGGATCTAGTGTTGGGCAGAAATTCTAGTGAACTAATATTCTTAATGTGGGTAAGTAGATGATTAAGGAAAACTATTGGTTTTGTGTAATATTAACAATGTTTTAACACGTTAATCCTCGTCCACGCTCTCAGTTTGGCCATATCTCCCATTTCTTCAACAGCTGTTTCATCCTTAAAAACGATAGCATTCCTCGAGATCCAAATGGTCCAAATTGTAGCTATCCAAACCACTAACCAAATCTGATTATCCTGTAAGCAGAAGAGACCGAATACTTCCCTGTTGAATCCTTTGAAGAGTCACTTCATTTAGATTGAGATTGAGTCTATCTATATATAGCATAAACTCTTGAGGACATACTTGTGCTTCAAAAAAACAATTGCAGAGGTAGGAATTGTGGTTGCTGCCTGATCAAACATGTCATTGAAGTGATGATGCATATTCTATGATTTACGGATTGGCCCTAGGTTTTTCGTTTTCTCTATTGCTCTGCCCTTTTAAGAAAACTAGTGGAGAGAAGCAATAGTAAGGACAGCAAGTGGGTACTAGGGATGTTCAAAAGCAAATAAAACTGTTTTAAATTGGCAAATTGATCTAAAAAACCAAAAATTGAAAGGAAAAAAAAAACGTTTTTTTGGCAGTTTCTATGTCAAACTATATACTCATGTTGCTTTTTCTTGTTTTTGGATAAAATTATTCCCACCTAAATCACATTTCAGTTAGGCATGACAACGGGGTGGCCGGGGGCGGGTATTACATTCTCCGTCCCCGTCTCCGTCTCCAAACCCGCTCCCCGCCCTCGATCCCCGTCGGGTTTTAAAACCCATCCTCATCCCCGTCCCCGCCCCGTTCTGTCCCGCCCCCACTATTTGATCAAAATTTAAAAAATAAAAAAATAATATAACTCTTTTTATAAAAAAATCGGACAAAAAAATTAATTACGTAACAAAAAAATAATAATAACCAACCCACATTTAAAATATGGGATCATAATTTTAAAATTACAAAACAAAATCAATCAATTCAATTAAAAAAATTAAAAAAATAATATATATATATATTTTATTTTATTTTTTTAATATTATTTATTACGGGGCGGGGGCGGGTATAAGTAACCCCGTACCCGCTCCCGCTTTTGGCTACCGAGGAAAACCCGAATCCAAACCCGAAAAATTTGGTTTTTCCATGTTAAAATCGGGGTGAATTCGGACGGATACCAACGGGTTCGAGTCCCACTACCATGCCTAATTTCAGTATTAACAATGATAGTATGTCATTATGAATTTATATTTTATAGTTATATTAGATTATTAGTTTATAACATTGACAGTGGATAATTAATTATAAATAATTTGTTAAGCGATATTTTTTTGAGAAAAAAGATTATATAAACTGACAAGGTAAAAAGTTTTTATGGGAGTTTTGTTGTTGTTTTTTTAGGGGAGGGAGTTTTATTGTTAGGTTATCCTATGTAATCTTTTGCTAATCTTTATAATTATACAAATATTATTTTGTAGTGTTAATCCAACATAATATTAATAATTAATAATAAAAAAGAAAGCATGAGTAAATATATTAAATATGTTTTTAATATCTCAATTTGATTTTAGCTCTTATACATTTTTACATGTTTTTAACCCCCATAAAATTAGTTGCCGTAAAATGTAATTAAAAAATAATAAAATTAGTGTCACATACTCATTTAATAGCTAGATTTGACGGCAAGAATTGAAAACATGGACTGACAAAAAGTTTTGGAACGAAGACTTGTCAATCTTTTGTTTGAAGACTAAAAATTAAAAACTCGAAAAAAGTTCAAAAACTAAAAACATAATTAACCCTTGTTAATTTAAACTTGTTTGGAACACATTAGTTTGTAATTTTTTATAATATCTTAATACACTACCATTAATTTGCATTTTTGTAATTATATTGTGGAGAGAATGATGGAGAAATGAACTCATTCATTGATTTCTTATGTTGAGATAGGAGGTGTAGGGGTTCATGTCATTCCATGACACCAAACACTTGATCTTTCTTATGTTGGGGTATGTGGAACTTGGGTTCTCTAGGTATAGTGGGATGCTTCATTGACCTTGCAAACAGAGAGAATAATAATACTATGTTAGTGAGACATGTTCTAAAGAGAACAGTGGAACAAATGAAACAGACCACCTTGCAAAACAGAAACAATTAAAAGATTATTAAATTTGTCAACCATTACCTCCTTGGGACAAATGGTCTGTCAAAATAAGGCATTGGTTGAGCTTTTGGAATGAGTTCCTTCCTCAACCTCTTGATTTCTTCTTCTTCTTCTAACTGCACAAGGGAGTGAAGTACAAGACATCAATGTTTAACTGCATGTCATTTGTCATGGAAATATGTTTTAGAAAGGTAATAATGTACCTTTTGTTGTCTTTCCTTTTCCAACCTGTGTTGTTCTATGAAGTTCATTTTTTCTGCCACCTACACAATTACACATCCATCAAAGGAAAGTATTTGGTTGTGTTTTCAACAATCGTGTATTTTTCCCAAATGAAAGATATCAGAAGCTCAATTGAATTTGGCAGTTAAAATCATGAAGACATAGTAGTGGTTGTTGGGTTATCGTCAAACCCTCAAATAAATCTGCGGAAGCGAAATGAAAAAATCGCAAGAGGAGAAAGATAGAGAAAAAACACATTAAAAATATGTTTAAGATGAGAAAACCTTCTCAATATGAAAAAGTAAAACCCACAGGACACTAATCCAGAATCAAACTTCCACTATAACAATAATGGGTTACAAGAATCAAATACATCAAAGTGGTGGTTCACTCAACCTCTCCAACAATGTTGATAATCAAACTCTCCAGAGTATTTCACTCAAACTCTCTCTAGAGATCTCTCAAATACAAAGCACAAGACTTGCTCAAATGTGCTCTCAAGAATGTCACTTGAGGCTCTCAAACGGAATTTCTCTCGTCGTCGGGGAGAGTTCTCAAATCTCATACATTAAAGACTTATATAAAAGAGGGAAGTGAGAATACGTTGAGCCACTCAACGATCTGACTTCTTGAGCCTTGCGCTCAAGAAACCGCCCAATAGGATGTGACTCCTTAAGCCTTGTAGACTTTCAACATCTTGAGACTTGAGCCAAGCATTTAAGGCGAAACAATTCCCAACAAATCTCCCCTTTTCGGCTTTAATGCGTCAAATTCAAACATCAGCCCGTCATCTTCAATGAGTCGGGTTTACCAACCCAGCACCTTCACAGCAATCTTTAAACTTCTTTGCTGATACCGACTTAGTCATCATATCTGACCAATTCTGGTTAGTGTGCACTTTGTCAAGTGCGAGCTGTCCATCCTCCACCATATCACGGATCCAGTGATACCTCACATCAATATGTTTAGTGCGAGAGTGATAGGTCGAGTTCTTCACAAGATGAATTGTGCTTTGGTTGTTACACATCAGCTCGTACTTGTCTTGATCATGGCCGAGTTCCATGAGGAACTTCTTCATCCACAACATTTCTTTGCAAGACTCAATTGCGGCTATGTACTCGGCCTCGGTTGTTGAAAGTGCCACACACTTTTGCAATCTTCATTGCCAAGAGTTTGCTCCTCCAACAAATCTTATCAAGTATCTGGTAGTCGACTTCCTCGAGTCGATGTCGCCCCCTAAATCAGCATTCGAGTAGCCTTGCAACTTGACTTTTCCTTCTCCAAATCGGAGACATAAATTAGCTGTATCTCGGAGGTACCTGAAGATCAACTTCACTGCTTCCCATTGTTCTTTGCCAAGGTTTGATAGATACCGGCTCACCATTCCAACTGAATACGCCAAGTTGGGTCTAGTGCAAACCATTGCATACATCAAGCTTCCGACGATGGATTGGTACGGCTTCAGCATCTCATCTTTATCCTCATCAGACCTCAGACACTACTTCTTATTCAGTTTTATGTGTCCGACTAGGCCGCTAACTGTTTTGGCTTTGTCCATGCTGAATCTCTTCAAAATTTTCTCAACATATTTCACTTGACTCAGCCATAGTAGCTTCTTTTTTCTGTCACGAATTATCTTGATTCCGAGTATCTGCTTTGCAGGGTCGAGATCCTTCATCGTGAAGGACGAGTTCAACGCCTTCTTCAAGGCGGCAATCATTATCTTATCTTGCCCTACAATCATCATATCGTCAACATATAACAACAAGATCAAAAAATCTCTAGTCTCATACCTCTTCACAGATACCCAGTGGTCAGCTTCCGTCTTCACAAATTTGTGCTCATTCATGAAGGATTCAAATCTCTTGTACCACTGCTGAGATGCTTTTTTTCAAGCCATAGAGACTCTTCAATAGCCGACATACCATACCTTCACTTCCCGGAGCTTGGAACCCTTTAGGTTGCTCCATATATATTTCTTCTTCCAACTCACCGTGAAGAAATGTCACGTCCAATTGTTCTACCTCAAGATCCATTGAAACCGCCATGGCTAACACAGTTCGGACCGAGGTCATCTTCACATGAGGAGATAAGATCTCCTCAAAATCAATCAATCCCCTTCTTCTGATTGCAGCCTTTCACTACAATCTAGGCTTTATATCTCGGCTTCTGGCCGTTCTCTTCCTGTTTGATTTTGTACACAAACTTGTTCTTCAGAGCTCGTCTTCCTTTAGGCAGCTCGGTCAGCTAATAAGTCTGATTTTCGTGTAAGGACTTCATCTCGTCCTGCATTACCTTCTCCCATTCTTCTTTTTCTGAGCTCGTTATGGCCTCACCATAACTCTGAGGCTCACCGTCTTCAACAATGACGACATTAGATGGGTACCTTATAGAAGGTTTTCTTTCTCTAGTGGGATATCTCGACTGTTCTTCTTCAACATCTTGAGAACTCGATTCATCATCCCTATCCCGGTCCTCGTCATCAACTCGAACCTCAGTATCTCGGTCTTCATCAGCTTCTTGCTGGTCATCATTTTCTTCGTCGATTTTCCCCCCTGCTTTAGCTCGAATAGGAGGGACGGGTTCCTCACGTCGGACAAAAACCAGGACTTTGGATTTCGAGATGTCATGAATGGTCTCATCTCATGAAAGATCACATACCGACTCCTCACTATCTTTTTGTTGATAGGATCTCAAAGTCTGAACCCAAACTTGATTTTCGGTGAACCAAGGTAAATGCATTCTTTCATTTTTGCATCAAGTTTTACCCTTTCATTTTTACAGATATGCACGAAAGCTCGGCATCCAAACACCTTCAGGTGGCTGTAAGTTGTTTTTCGACCGTTCCAGACTTCCTTTGGGATTTCTCTTTCAAGTGGTCGCGATGGTGAAAGGTTGATCAAATCAACAACAGTTTTTACGACTTTTCCCCAAAATGTTTTTGGTAACCCGACATTGGACAACATACTTCAAACCTTTTCTTCAATAGTCCGGTTCATCCTCTTAAGAAGTTCATTCAACTGCGGAGTCTTGGGGAACGTCTTCTCAAGTCGGATTCTGGCTTCAGCAAATAAACTCACACTTTGCGAGAACGATCTGATAAAGGAAACAAAATACTGAGCTCCACCTACTGATCTCTCAGACATGGAGCAAACATCAGTGTGGACGAGATCAAGAATATTCTTGCATCTTCTGGGTTGATTCGATCTCATAAATGAAACTCAGAGCTGCTTTCCAACTAAGCACATAATGCGTGCAACTTTCCAGCACTTGGCCCTTCAACCCGGTCAATAACTCATTCTTCTTCAAAATCTGGAGCCCTTTCTCGCTCATGTGACCGAGACGCTTGTGCCACAACTCCAAGCTAGGTCCATCTTGGACAGAGTTGGCTTCTCCGACATTAGTCTTTTCTTGCATGGCATACAAGGAGCCTTCCTTGTTGCCTCTAGCCATGACCAAGTTTCCTTTGGCCAGCTTCCATCTATCCTCCAAAATAATTCACTAACCCGACATCATCTAGCTTTCCAATCGAGATTAGATTCAATCGCATGTTACATGCCTTACATCATTCAACACAAGTTGGCACCCGACATCTGTGGTCAAGTTTACATCACCGACACCAACAATCTTGCTGGTCGATTTCCCATCTTCAGACACCAAAATCTCCTTTTCTGTAAGCAGAAAAGAATCCCTAATGTGAGGTTACGTGTAATGAGGCACCGAAATCAACAATCCATGTGCAGTCATCATGGGCTATGTTCAAAATTTCTTCACCAAGGAAGAATATCTCGGCATTAGCAGCCACAGCCGTGGTGCTCTTATCATGCCTCTTCTTGGGAACAATTTGATCTGGCTTCACACAGTCGTTCTGTTCATCATTCTGTAGAGTCTTGCAGTCTGACTTCTTGTGTCCTACCTTCCCACAATAGTAGAAGCACTTCAAATCATACTTTGGCCTTGACCGACGGCCTTTAAACTTGTCTCGTGCATCACGACCCCAGCTTTTGCCACGACCCCGGGCGTCGAACTTTCCTCTATTTTCAGTCACATTGGCCTCATATGTGCTGGAAGCACCTCGTTCTCTTCTCCTGGCTTCCTCATTCAGGAGGCTGTCAGTCACCGTATCCATTGTCACTTTTCCTTCTAGAGCTGAGTTACTCAATGTAACTACCAGAATATCTCAGCTTTCTGGCAGCGAGCTCAACAACAACAAAGCTTACATCTCATCACCAATCTTCATATTAGCTTTGGAGAGTTAATTTACAATACCTTTGTAGGTATATTGAGGTGCTCAATCATACTCATGTCGTCCTTGTCCTCAAGCTTTACAAGTTGGCGAACCAGGTGTGCTTCGTTCCTAGGAGTCTTCTTTTGAATCATGGATTTCAGCTTGTTCCACAACTCAAACGTGTTCGTAAACTTGGGCACATGCTCAAAGAGGCTTCTGTCAATGTACTTCCTGATCGTGACAACCGCCTTACGACTCAGGATCTCCCACTCCTTTTTGGTTTTGCCAGTCGATCTTTCATCAAGAAAGATAGGCTCATAAAAATCTCTGCATTAGAGATGATCTTCCATCATCGATCTCCAATAAGTGAAGTTGTCTACAATCAACTTGAACATATCTTCGTCATAAGTTATGCCACTGGTCTCTGTCTCGTCTCCTTCAGAATCGTTGAACAGGACTCTGACACCACTGTTGGATTATCGTCAAACCCTCAAATAAATCTGCGGAAGCGAAATGGAAAAATCGCAAGAGAAGAGAGATAGAGAAAAAACACAGTCAATATGTTTAACGTGGGAAAACCTTCTCAATATGAAAAAGTAAAACCCACAAGACACTAATCCAAAATCAAACTTCCACTATAACAATAATGGGTTACAAGAATCAAATACACCAAAGTGGTGGTTCACTCAACCTCTCCAACACTGGTGATAATCAAACTCTCCAGAGTGTTTCACTCAAACTCTCTTTAGAGATCTCTCAAATGCAAAGCACAAGGCTTGCTCAAATGTGCTCTCAAAAATGTCACTTGAGGCTCTTAAACGGAATTTCTCTCATCGTCGGGGAGAGTCTTTCAAATCTCATACACATTAAAGACTTATATAAAAGAGGGAAGTGAGAATACATTGAGCTACTCAACTATCTGATTTCTTGAGCCTTGCACTCAAGAAACCGCCCAATAGGATGTGACTCCTTAAGCCTTGTAGACTTTCAGCGCCTTGAGACTTTAGCCATACATTTAAGGTGAAACAGTTCCCAACAGTGGTATGTACAACCACAAAAGATTACACTTTATAATGTATAAAGCTAAAGAAGATACTAGCTAATAAAAAGAAAGAGAAAGGAAGAAATAGATGAAAGAGGCACCTGTTGGTCAAATTCAGCACGATCAATTGCCCGAATATCACTATGAAGCTTTAGGTCAATAGGCCTTGTGCTTTCTTTAACAGTAGGTTTTAACAAGCACTGTAACAAGTGGCACCAAAAGAGTGATATTAAGCTAAGTAATTCATTACAATTAGCAAGTATACATGACTAGCATTGTAACAAGTGACACCAAATGAGTGATATTGAGCTAAGAAAACATGAGGCCAAATCTGTCATATGGACCCCAAGCAAAGGACTTGCATGGAAAAATGACCTCACCTCAGGTTCATCTGTTGTCCATGGAAGCCCCTGTGCAATTGGTATCCTCATCTTCTCTTCTTCAGTCATCATCTCTTGTACTTTCTTCAAAAATTCTTCCTCTTTCAACTTTCCCCTTTGCTACAGTATCATTGTCACTCCATAAAAAAATGTTACTCTCCAAACTCCAAAGTCGATGAAAAATTAAAAACAAAAAACTACTAAAGAAACCAATCATTTCTCATAAACTACCTCTGTTCTTAACTTAAATGGTTTTTGCCTAGTGGTTTTTAGCTTCTCCTTCTGCTTGCACCTCCTCCCTCCAAAAGTCCCAGATGACTCCGAGCTCTGAAGAAACCAATCATCAGAACTCAAAATCCCATTAGTGAATCATTAACCATTCTTCATTAGCACTTAAATCATATAATAAAAACAGCATTTAAAGCCTTACATTTCTCCTGCTCCTTCCACCCCCAGAAGTCCTACTAGACACACAGCAGCACCAACAAAAACAACAACACACAAATCAACAAAAACCAACATCATAACAAATGACAGACAAATAAAGAAAAGTGAGTGCAGACGTTAATCCAAGGACAAAACTTAGATACAATTCCATAGGCGTGTTTAGTGCTACCCTACAATCAGAATTGAAGTTTTACCTCAAGAATCTATATATGTTGACCTTTAATGCAAACTTTTATTACGAGGATTACTAAAATGAAACTCTAATTTTGATTGGAGAAGTTTTATCCTTAAAAATCTAATCACAATACTGTGCATGAAAAGTATCCTAAGGAACCACATCTAAGTTTTGTCCTTATTCCTTAACATAATCAAATAGAACCAAAAGTCAAACCTTGCACCGCTACAATCCCAAGATGAAGAAACTGAAATCCCTTGACCAAAACCAAGGTTCTTGGATGTCAAAACCAAATCAGAAGCACAACAAAACGAAGAACCCGAAACAGAAGCATCATCAGTAGTAGCTTCACGTGCCTTAGGCTTAGGATGTTGTTGAGATTGCAACCCTGGCAATGCCCATTTCATCATCTTGCTCTTACTCTTTTGCTCTTCTTGCTCATGATCATGCTCCTCCTTGTGATCTTTCTCCTTTGGACTCTTAGGTAAAGTGACAAGCTTCTCAAAGGCTTTCACCAAATGCATAACCCTCCCAAACCCATTTTCAGGAACACTATTCCTTGCCTCTTCCAACAACCTATCTCTCTCCCTCTTTCGTTTCACAGTGGAACCTCCTTCTTCTTGCACTGTTTCAGTTTTTATTCCATTGATTTCAATAGCATTCACAGCTTTTGCTTCTTCTTCTCTTTCTTCTTCAAAATCATAATCACAACACTTCTTCTCTTTGAGGAAAAACTCTTCCTGAGAAGCCCTCAGAGTCTGGAAAGCTACACAAACACACTTGGCGCCACCATTGTGTTTGCACTTGCACGAAACAGCGTCGTTTTGGGTACCCTTCTGATTTTTCTTCTTTGCCACCACGAACTTCCTCTGCCGGATCCTGTTCTGCGGCGATTGCACAATTGGGTTGCTATTGTTTGGCTTGGAGGATCGCAAAGCAGGGGAATTTGAAGAAGGGCTTCTATGATGAGGCACGTTAGGGTTCAGATTCTCCGAGTTTTTTGAGGGTTTCTTTGAAGGAGTGGTGGTTGTGGATTGATCAGTGTTGGAGCTTGCTAGTGCCATTTTCGGAATCGAAATTTGTTCTGAGAATCAGATACAGAGAGAGAGATGAAAATGAAATGGAATTTGGTGTGGTGGAAGCGAAACAGAAATAAAGATTCTTTGCGCGGAGAGGAATCTCGAGAGAGAGTCGAGTCTGTTTGTTGTAACGGCTAGTTTTCGTGTGAGTTGGATTTTTATACAAATGATTTGAAATTCTGTTTTTATTTAGGATTTGGCCGGTTGTATTAACAATATCAAGGCTTAAATATCTTTTTAATTTTTTTAATTCAGGATTTTTTTTATTCTTGTAAATTATTTTATTTTTATTTTTAGTCAAATCATGTTTATTTTATTTTTCGATCTTATAATACTTTTTAGATAACATTTTTTTTTCACTATTTAAAGAGTTGTTTAAAATATTTTAAGGACGAAAAATAAAATAAACATAATTTATAAGATTAAAAATGAAAAAATAATTTTACCAGAATAGAAATTAAAAAAAATATTAAATTATAAGGATTAAAAATATATTTAAATCTAATATTATCGAGTTAAATTTATTATTAATAAGTGAAATTGAGTTAATCATATAATAATGATCATTGGTTTACTATTTGATTAAATAAAAAAATAACAATTTTTGTATATATGTTTGTTTCTTTTAAGTATTAAATTAAACTTAATTGATTGATGAATTTGGTGGATTTTTTTTGGAAGGAAATATTAGAATGAGTTTGAGCCTAAATAAAAAAAAGCTAGCTCATAATAGACCCGAGTATACGGGTAAGTCAATTTGTTTAAGCTCACATCCACATAACCCACCCATTAAGCATGCATCTTAAACGAACTTTGTTCGGGCTAAAAAATCCAAATTTTAAATGGACTCTCAATATTGATGACCAAAGCTTGCACGGGCTGTAGATTATGGAACACACACATATAATGTTCTATTGTTGTCTTATTTGTAGTCTTATATGACTTAGATTTTTTTTCAATCATCCAAATTTTATGCTTCAGATTTTGGTGTGAGGATGATGTGTTGGAGATCTCACATCAACTAAAAATATGACCAATTAATTATATATATGTCACGATCCACTCTTAGACTTTGATCGACGCATAAACTATAATTTTCTTAGCCCACTAACCTAAGAGTATCTTACTCAAAACACAATTAAAAGAACAACTAAAAGGGGTTACTGAAAATCCGACAGAGTTTTCCTTAAAAACATGACAAATTTCATATTTAATAACTTGTAAAAACATATCATATATCCATACAAATCTATATATATCTAGCTCCAACAATTAGATATCCACTGATCACAACATAGGCCATTGACATAATATTAAAAATATCAACTAATAGTGATATTGATCATATATACTAATCATCAAAGTCTCAAACATCATAATTACACCATTAACATATCTAAAAGATAGGATCATCTACATCTTAAAATAAAAGGGATTTTCTCTATATCTATTACTACCCATATCCCTATAGCTACATTATATTGGAGTCACAAAAAAATACTCTCCATCAAACGCAATAGAGGCCTATCAAGAAGATAAACAAATTCCTGGATAAGTCAGCAAATCCTAACAAGTTAGCTACTCAACCACCTGTGTATCCGAGGGAGAAAAATAAAAGAAAAGGATAAGTCACAAAGACTTAGTGAGAACATAAAATATAAAGTGGACAAGAAATATAGCACGCATTTTTACATCCCAAAAGAACTTAAATGGCATTAAATAAAAGTAAAATAAATACAACTTACTTTTAGAAACTATTATATACTACTCCCTTGGAAACTTTTAGAACTACATATAAACTTGTATTCAAGAATAACAACTTTGTAAAAACTTTCATTTTACTATGTGCACACATATCACATTATCTCTTCATTGTGTCAAACAATAATTATAGAACTACAACATTTAGCTCGTAGGCTGCATTATCTCTTTGTTGTAGAAAATGAAAAATACATATATACTATGAGTGTTTGACTCATAGGTTACATTATATCTTCATTGTAGAAAACGGAAAACATATGTATACTATAAGTATTTTCAACTCAGACTACACCATCTCTTCGTTGTAGCAAACGATAATCAATCATAAACTCACGTAGGAAATTCCAATATCCACTTTTAAATACCTTATCTCAAAGAATAATTTTCAATCAAGTGAAAATAAATATTTTGCTTCATTGTCAAGTACTCCTAGAAATCAAAGATCACAAAAGAGTATATTTTGGAGTTTACTTGCTTCTCCTAAAAGAATTTAAAAGTGCCACTAAGTAGATTAGCTACTTACAACCAAAAAGAATGCAATCAATGTCTTCCAATGACATTGGGAGGATCAACCACCATATTTTCCATGGGATCTAAGCATTTAAAATAAAAAGAACAAGAAATTAGATAAAATCTCCAAATTTAACATACATAGGATTTTGAGGAAATCACAAAAATTCCTAATACTTAGTTTTCTAATCCCTCTCACACAATCCATAACTAATCTATGCTATAAAATACTCATCTAACTCAATGGGTTATAAATTTACCTTAAAGAGATCAAATAGAGAATTTTAAGGAGATGAATGTTGTTCCCTTTTTCTCCAAACACCTTTTCATGCTTGAGAGTGCCACTATGCAATAAATTTGATGAATTTTGGAATAATGAAGGATAAAGAGTGGAAGGATGCAAGAAAAAAATGAGATTGAAGAGGGAGGACTCAAGAGATGGGGTTGGGTTCTTGAAAGAAACGAATTAAGAAAGGGAGAGGGGTCTTGGGAGTTTTCTAAAAAAACAAAAGGGGAAAGAGTATGTTATATATATATATATATATATATATATATATATATATATATATATTATAAATGAAATAGTGAGTTTCAATAACCATCTTCTTACAAGTCAATTTTATAGGGTTAAATTAGGCTCATAACAAGTGGCGAATCCACATTATTCTGTATGGGGGTAACTATCCCCATAAGATTTTTTTTACTTGATTATACTCCATAAATTTTATTTTTACTCCCATAAAAAATGGTATTTCCCCCATGATATAATTTTTCTTTAAATGAATGTAAAAGTTTATAAGAGATAAAAGAGAAAATAAATTAGTATTAATTTTATCATACCATTTTTTCTTTTTAATTTTTGATGATACTAATAATGAAAAAAATTATACAATTAAAAAGATAAAATATATTTTTAGTCATTGTATTATCGGCCGAACTTGTTCTAAAAAATAAGTTATTTATTTATTTAAGAGCTTTTATTAATAAGAATTTGGCCCAACTTTTACTTATAAATAAAAGTTAAGCTAAAATAAATTAGACAAAACATACTGTAAGAAGGATAATCCTACTAATACTTGGTCATATACATTATCTAGTTGGGAGTTTGAGACAAAAGTGAACCATTGGTGAGTTTATGAGGAAAAGAATTGAAAATGACACAAATATTTTAGAAGGATTATATTTTGATTTTTGAGAATTCTTTAATACATTTCTTCTAATACATTTTATTATTTATTAAAATTTATTAAAAATTACAAAATGGTGAAAGAAACTCAATAGATAATAAGTACAACCAACAAAAATTACACAATAAATTTTAGTTTATAAATAGTATAGTTTGTTTTGACGGAATAAATAGTGTAGTTAGAAGAGTATATTTTGTTTTTGGGTGAAATAGTTAAAAGAGTATATTAGAGGAAATGTATTACTGGTATTTCTCTCCTAATTACTCGTTATCCTCAATCCACCACGAGCGTTTGCACGCTTAGATACTCTTCTGTGTCGTGTGCGCTATAATTCTATAAACGAAATTCATCCGTTAAAATTGGCTTGTAGCTTTTTATTTTTTTTGGTTTAAGACTTTTATTTTATTTATTTATTTTGTTAGCTTTTATTTTCGTACCTTACATAGTTGCTTAAGGCATCACGACCAGATCTTCTCATAATTCTTGTTTCTTTCAGCTTATATATATTTGAGTTGTTGGTTGTTTCCTCTTTCTAGCTTCACATGCACTCAATATTTTCTAACTTTTGAAGCAAAGTGCATCCTTGATTTTGAAGTTTGCACTATGTGATTCAATGAAAGCTCGTAAAATCACAATATTTTAACCTAGATCTAGCTAAGCGAACATGATAGTCCTGCTCATAAAATCCCTACCAATAATTATATTTTGAATTTGACCCTCGAGATTGTTGGAGTAAATTGCTTTCTAAAGAAGATGGAGTAATTTACTTTTTGAAGAAGATGACATAACTAGATTTATTCAAGTTGCACCTACAGTAAAAAAAATAAAAATTTCACATATACTTTTACTGTAATTTTTTTATACTATCTACTAATAAAAATTATCATTAATATAATATTTAAAATAATTATCATAAAAATTAAAATCTTACCAAATATAAAAACTTGTAAATGACCATATAATTTTTTTTTTACACTCTTACATTAAATTAAATTTATTACTATCAGTTATGGTCTCTTAGCTTATGGACTGCCACCAACAGAAAGTAGTTAACATCATGTTTTTGAATCTACAACTCAAAACAGCTATAACCAACTATTCCTGCTGTAAAAAAAAAAAAAACTAACTATTCCTTGCTTTCAAATAAAGAAAGCTAACTATTCCTCAAATAAAAGTGAAAAAAATTAGTACAAATCTAAGTTTGAACCAAAAGAGGTAAAGGAAAAACAAAAATCAGAAAACCCACACGAAATGCATTTATTATATTCAAACATCAACAATAATATATTCTTATTCCACTAATAAATCAGACCATGTTATTAAACTCCATTAAAAAAGGCCATGTTATTAAACTCAATTAAAATCTAAATTCTTAACTAACAATTCTTATTCCACTAATAAATCAGACCATGTTCTTAAACTCAATTAAAAAAGACCATGTAATTAAACTCAATTAAAATCTAAATTCTTAACTAAGAAGTAATTGGTTTGAGTGATATTGGACTCCTCTTTAAGCAAAATCTTAGAGTTTGAGTTTTGTAGATAAGAAAAATATGATTGTGAGAGAAGAATCTCACTAAAAGTGATCAATCAATTTCTTTGTTCAGATTAGTCATCGACAAAATCGGTTAATAGTCCATTCCAATGAGATGATTTAAAACAAAACCTGAATTCTTAGCATATTATTTTTCAGTGTTAAATTTTTTTATTATATCCAATTTCCAGAATAATTTAGCATGACTCAGTCAGAGAGCGTCTTAGGAAGAAGAAGATGTGAGGTGATGATGGTGACTAGTGATATTGACAATGTGCTTGAAGTTGACACAGAAACAACAACAAAAAATGTGGAAACGTGCAAACATGTTCGCTCATGGGCACTTGTGTGAATTCACTTATGTTTCCAATATTGCCCTCACTTTCACTCTAGAACAATGCCCCACCAATATACAATAGAAAGCTTCTCTTCACCAAACAGATCTCTCTCACAAAGAAAGCCTGTCCCTTTTGGTAATAACATCCACCAAACCAGGATTTGCTTGTAGTATTTATAATAAGCTTTGTTGGCACTTCTTCCACATAATAAGCTTTTTTTTCTCTCTTTCTCTTTGTTCTTCGACCTTATTTTCTTTCCTTAGTCAAGGAGATTCATCTCTGCAGCAGGTAAAGTTTACTACTTGACACCCCATTTCTTGATTTGGTATCTTGTGTTCAAAATTATGTCAAATTTTAAATCTTGTTTTACTATGGTATCATGTTATGAGCTGAATCATTGTGGCTGTAAATTTGGTCTTAACAATTGTGATGGGGCGTAGTTAGTTCTTGCTGATGATGGGTTTGATTCTGATTTGTGTATGAGTGTGTAGACATTTATCCATTTTCTCTTTCTTGTATGGTAAGTTGTTCAATTTTATGTTTGATCCAATGCTGTCATGGACTTTGTTTTGAACCTCTTTAGCATTGGATCTACTCGTTGTTAAAGTATTAATAGAAATATTAAGCATTTATTTTTATCTACCGAGTGCTAGATCTACCGACAGTCCTTTCTTAAGATTGGTCTGAGTGGTCAACCTGTAGTCATGTATAAGTTAATCATTAAATCATCAACCCTTGGATGCATCTGTTAGATCTGGATACTCTTAATCTCTTCTCTGAGTACTTGCTGTATGATAAGAAGAAAATGAGTTGATTACTATTTCATTGATGCCATGCCACTTTCAGATTCCACAAGGTGTTGGTTCTAATTTTGAAATAGACTAGTTTCATTTTGTATCCTGTTGGAACAAAGTAACATGTATTTTCTGTTGGCTAGTCTTACCAATGAGGCTGTGCCTTGTTGGTCTGTTGATTCACCACAGAAATTTGATGTGTGCTGTTCACATTTTCCACCAACAAATATGAATTCTTTTCTGAACTTCTGAAGACAAGCTATGTGCCTTGTCTCATAGTCCTCTAAAATAGAAATGATTGCAAATTGTTCTTCCCTCTTATTATGCAGTGTTAGTACTATAAAAAAAGCATTGTTAGTATACTAGGTTTTATACTGTCAACCAATAAAAAATTATGATTGACATGACTTTTAAGTTTTTTATTGTAAAAGTCAAACTTACCATATAGGCATATATAACAATTTGTGATTAGATGACAATGTGGAAAACTTTTACATTGTCAATGCATGGACTATTTACTCAAAGAAAATGAAATATCTGATTTTAAATTTATACTGGTATTTAAGTACTGATGCATTTGAACCCCTCATTGGACAGGTTGTTTTAGAAAAGAAAAAATGGTGAAGATTTGCTGCATTGGGGCTGGATATGTGGGGGGTCCAACAATGGCAGTCATTGCACTGAAATGCCCCTCAATTGAAGTGGCTGTTGTTGACATCTCTAAATCCAGGATTGCAGCATGGAACAGTGACCAGCTACCTATCTATGAGCCAGGCCTTGATGATGTGGTGAAGCAATGTCGTGGCAAGAACCTTTTCTTCAGCACTGATGTTGAGAAACATGTCTATGAGGCCGACATAGTGTTCGTCTCCGTCAACACCCCGACGAAAACTCGCGGTCTTGGAGCCGGAAAGGCTGCAGATTTGACATACTGGGAAAGTGCAGCACGCATGATTGCTGATGTCTCCAAGAGTGACAAGATTGTGGTGGAGAAATCCACTGTCCCTGTGAAAACTGCTGAGGCCATAGAGAAGATTTTGACTCACAATGGAAAGGGAATCAAGTTCCAAATCCTTTCAAACCCTGAATTCCTTGCTGAGGGAACTGCAATCCAAGATCTTTTCAACCCGGATCGAGTCCTTATTGGAGGCAGGGAGACCCCAGAAGGCCAAAAAGCAATTCAAACATTGAAAAATGTGTATGCTCATTGGGTTCCTGAGAAGAAAATCCTAACCACAAACCTTTGGTCTGCTGAACTATCCAAGCTTGCTGCTAATGCCTTTTTGGCACAGAGAATTTCATCTGTGAATGCTATGTCAGCACTTTGTGAGGCCACTGGGGCCAATGTCACACAAGTTTCCTATGCTGTTGGCACAGACACAAGGATTGGGCCAAAATTCCTCAATGCTAGTGTTGGTTTTGGTGGATCCTGCTTCCAGAAGGACATCTTGAACCTTGTGTACATCTGTGAATGTAATGGCCTCCCAGAGGTGGCTGAGTACTGGAAACAAGTGATCAAGGTCAATGATTATCAGAAGAGCCGGTTCGTGAACCGCGTGGTTTCGTCGATGTTTAACACTGTTGCAACCAAAAAGATAGCAATTCTTGGGTTTGCATTCAAGAAGGACACTGGTGACACAAGGGAGACACCCGCTATTGATGTGTGCAAGGGACTACTTGGAGACAAGGCGCGCCTAAGCATATATGATCCACAGGTCACTGAGGACCAAATTCAGAGGGATTTATGGATGAACAAGTTTGATTGGGACCACCCTATTCACTTGCAGCCAACTAGTCCTACAACTGAGAAGAGAGTTAGTGTGGTTTGGGATGCTTATGAGGCAACAAAGGATGCAGATGGTGTTTGCATTCTAACTGAGTGGGATGAGTTCAAGAGTCTTGATTATCAGAAGGTGTATGACAGCATGAGAAAACCAGCATTTGTTTTTGATGGAAGAAACATTGTGGATGTGGAGAAGCTACGTGAGATTGGTTTCATTGTGTACTCAATTGGCAAACCATTGGATCCATGGCTCAAGGACATGCCAGCTGTGGCATAAGAGAGACATTTCATCTCAAGGATTTTGAGGCATTATTCAGTTTGGTTCAATTTTATTACTACTAATAATTTTATTTTATGGAACAACTTTCTTGGTTGCCATTTTTCACTTTCCCATAGTAGTTGGCATAAATGAGTATAAATTTTGGGAAACTAGGAAGCCATAAGTTTTGGGTTTCCTTGTACGGCAATTCATCACTACTGTTTGGATGTTTTGAGTTTATAAGGATTTTATTTTATTTTATTTGATTAGTATGGTGTTACTATCAGTTTGATGAATGTTTTGGAAATTCCAGCATGAGAAAAATTTGGACCTAATCTAACCATAGAAGTTTCTATTAATGTTAAAATATGAAAGGGTATGTTCATCTATGTACATTTTAATTTGGATCTGATTTTCACATATAACTCCAAATCTTTCTAAATCATCTTTTAGTAATTTTCTTAATTTTCTAATAAAAATTAAATATTTTTGTTAAGTATTCTCTTCCATTTTAATAAGATTATCCTATGAAAATATTTAAATTTAAATTGGACTTGTAATCATAGTTACGGAACAATCTTTGATATTACAAAAGTTCAGATACAAATATAATAGTAAGTCCTCACCAAAAAAAATATAATAGTAAGCGCGACACGACTATGAAAATATCAAAAAGCTTGATACTGCAGTAGAAATTATTGTGAAGTGTGAATCACAGTTGAAGACCATGACTACCCAACTATATACTGTAAGTGAACATTTATTTAAAACAGCAGACCAACAGTTTAAAAAGTATCTTGAAATCAGTAGTAGTTCACAAGCTTTGAAATATTTAGTATAAAGAATATAATTGTGAAATATTTATAAGATCATTTAAAATAATTTTTAATTAATTGATAATATAAAGAGTACATTAAAATTAAAGTAAATCTAATTTATATGCACTAATGCATAACTTTTTGCACAAGCATTCAGTATCAATTCACTATCACCACATAATACTAATAAATATAATATTTTTTTATAATAAATAGAAAAAATTTATAATAAGATATAATTCTTATTAGCTTATGTAAAAAAATTACACTAACAATATATATTAATGAGTATAGAAAAAATTTAAATTTAATTAAATACACTTTTATTATACTATCATTTAATTATAATATAATAAATTTGATAACTTTTATAATAACTATATTAAAAATTATTCTAAAAATTATTTTTAATTGTTTAATATATAATTTTTTAATTATGTAGGTATATAAAAATTAAACTCAAAATTATGAATCTAAGGCAGGCTTAAGAAATGAAGCTGGAGACAATATAGGACTGAGTTTGAAGCTAAAACTTTGATATTTATTATTATAAGACAAAGGTTTGATTTACACCAACGAAGTACCCACAAAACATATATATTACAGAACTGCAAGCTTATTTTGACTAAGAGCGCACCCTTAAAGCGCGTCTCTATGCGAAGTTATATTTTATTCTCTGCTACGAGGAATTAAGCTAAGCAGTGATCATCACAACCACGTGGCACCGATTCCCTATACTCCTCTAAGGCAATTGGACTGGTTCAATGTTCCATATCTCTCGGGCATATTCATGAATCGTGCGGTCACTGCTAAACTTGTATGATCCTGCTGTGTTCAGTATTGACATTCTTGTCCATTTCTGCATCCATATGATTTACAAATGTTAGTGCCAAAGATAACATGAAAGCAACTATCATGATGAACAGAACAACCATGGACAACAGAGCTATACCAACTGAATACAATTCATAATAGATAAATGAGGAAAATACTTTGACCAAAAGAAAAGTTGAGTAAATATCAGATGAAAAGAAGTGCTAGTAACACTAATACACTCCTAAAAACACGCTAATCCAATGTGTGTAAGTCAGTTGGCAACACATATTGAGTTGAGTTTGTGAAGGAGAAATTGGGTTCGATCCTCGTAGAATACACTCTTGGGAAGGGACGAAGAGCTTTAAGGGTGCCTAAGTTCTGAACCGAAGATTAGTTTCATAGCCAGTCCAAAAGATTGAAGCTTATTGGGATACCTCGGGGTCCCACGACGGAGCCAAAGACCCTAATTATGGTGGTTGAACAAAAAAACACTGTTTGCTATTGGCTAAAATTTATAAGAAACTACAAAATCATGGGTAAGACTTGTTAAATATAAAGTGAGACCTAAAACTTGTGTTTTTTAATTAATTTCAAACAATAATAAAGAGTGTTCAAAAGAGCGTATTTTTCATCAGATGAAACATGCTTATAATAAAGATGGAATTGGTGCATGGTTCCAACAGGCTATAGCATGTGAAAAAAAATTCCTCAGCAAATAGGAAAATAGAAACTCACAGTTTGGTCACGGTATGCTTCATCAACCTTCTCTTGGCATTCTATGTAGCTGGGGAAGTCTTTGCCCACAAGGAAATAATCTGCTCGACCAAAGCCTTCATTTCCTTCTAAGGATCCCATCAATTCGTCATAGTTGTAAGATCCAAAAACACCACTTCTGACAAATTCTTTAACTTCTTCAAATCGTGGATCAGGCACAAACTGGATTTAAAAAAACTTACTGGGTTAGCTTATAATCATTCAAGTTTCAGAAATTTTGTCAATAATACCTGGATCAAGTAAAGACTCTGGGATTCCGTCAAGCTACGGATACATCCATTTCATTAGGAATTGATGACCTTTTAACAATACCTTCTAAAGGATGGCTAGTCCAAGATGCTAAACAACAAAGTTTGCTTTTGGAAAAACATCATCATTATGGAAATGTACATGCAGTAGAAAAATTACGCCAATCCATTGAGAAGTGAAAAAGTTGACAGATAAGTCACCCTTACTGCCACTCTACAGAACTGTACACGAGATTTTCACTTCATATTGCTCCTCATTCAATTCTTTTGAAGTCATTGGGTCCATGAATTTCTTATTACTAACATTAGAAACTTCAACAGTGGAATATTTGTTCTATGCTTGTATGCCCCAAACAGCATGGCATTAACTAATGTTTCACAGTAAGTAAAATGCACAACATGGGTATTAAGACAGACCTTTCCCTCTGCTCTTTCTTTCCTCAGCCCAGCAATTTCATGAGCCTTGGCACCAAAGAGGAAGAAGTTGTCTGCGCCAACCTCTTCCCTTATTTCAACATTGGCTCCATCTAAAGTTCCAATCAATATGCAGCCATTCATTGCAAATTTCATATTGCTAGTTCCACTTGCCTCCATTCCAGCAGTACTACACGAGAGAAACAGGGAACACAAATTAGTGTATATCTGTTTTACCTGTATCCCATTTCCGAATGCACGTTAAGTGCCAATCTCACTCTCACATGTCATTGGTCAAGACTGGATGGATTTCCAAACACAGTATTAATTGGCAAAGTTTCAAAAGAAGAGTTAAATGACATATATTTTTAAAGAAATTCTAAGGGTGTGTTTGACTTCTCTTATCTGTTTTCAGTTTTTAAAAACTAAAAAAAAACCTTGTTTGATGGGCCATATTATCAACAAATACTGAATTCTATACCAAGTGAGAACCACCCTCATATATAGGCTCAGGAATTTCAAAAACCTTGTTTGATGGACCAAAATCATGATTTTGATATTGAAAAGATAATCACGATTTCTCCCATTTGATCTAGTTGAAAAAAAGCTGTTTCGATCCCCTGGAATTGAAAACAGAGGACTGCATAATTTGTCCCCCAATTTGACATAGTTAAAAGAATGGAGAAAGTTAAAACAGGGACAGTTGGAGATGAGAATGGGAAAACATCTCCCAGTTATTTCTGTTGGTTTTTAAAACAGTTGATTTGAACTTTCAAAACAAGTTAATAAATTTTGGGTAGAAAATTAACTGATAAGGAAGGAAAAATTGCTTTAGAAAACTTTTTTAAACCAAAATATGCCCTAATACTTTTAAATGTAAGCCCCCCTCCTCCTTCTAATGATGCAACAATGCATAGGTCACGGACACCTTGGGAAGAAACTTATTTCAATCAAGAGGAGTTAAAGAGGTGAGAATCATAGTGTTGACCATTTGGGCATAAAGACTTTTATTACATTTCAAGAACCAATCACCCAAAAAGTTTAAGCTGTTAGGGGCAAGTATATGAATGGTTGTATCATATTAGGTAAATTTTTTTTTACCAAAATTAAAATGTTTTTCCTAATACTTGATACATATTTCCATTCACAATTGAACGTATGACTATCCTCTGCTTACGTACTTGAAAAGGACCCGTCAATATCAATATATCAGTTCTTAGTTGTCAATGAAATTTTCAGACTCATTCTCGTCAAACAATCCTGTAAACTCAATCTGACTTTATAGGATCAATTTTAGTTTAAAGTCTAGCTACTTAAAACAAGTTTGGGTTCAAATTTATGTATTATTTTCTTTATTGGAGCAATCTTGGTTTTGTTGCCAGAGATTCTTCAAGCTAATCCTATACAACACCAGTAATTCAAGGGGTGAAATTGTTTACATTGAGATTCTGATCTAACACCAGTAATTTTTGTTTTCACATTGTGAAGATGCCATATATGTCAAGATAAAGACAATCAATACCAGAAGCTTCTCTTGATACTTTCTAAACAAACCTAGGTTGAATATATAATATGTTTGGACACAACAGAAACACCTTTTACAATTTTTCAAGTGTTTTCTTCAAGATAACATGCTCAATTTTCCATGCACAAAATAAGTAGCAGTAGTTGTTCGTATGAACTACATCTTGATTTACATATGAATATTAGACAATTTGATGTAATTGACTCAATGTTTTCTATTTAAAGCTATTTATGTCAAAATTTGAACAGTTGCAATGAGTGCAAATGACAGAATCATGCTAATTAGTACATGTAGATCACCATTTAAGTAAAAGTGTAAAATCCAAACAATAATGCAAACCAACTATATGAAATATAACTACCTGATATGTTGTGACAATTCACTTGCTGGAATAAGCATCTCTGCAACACTGACATTGTAATCAGGGACAAAAACAACCTGATTAAACATAAACAACCAAATAAATAACAAATTAACAATATTTTGTACCATCTATTTGCAAAAATCTGACCTTACTGAAAAACTGTAGGAAATTAACAAAGTACCCAAGAATTCTAGAAGTTTTGTCCAGTAAGAAAGGGAACAATAAAGAAAAAAAAGTATCAGGCTTTAAAAAAATTTGGTAAACCATTCCTTTCAATCACTCCCCTCTGAGATGATTAAATGTTTTCTATAAAATAAATGGCAAAAATAGAGCAATTTCTTCTCTATATTTAGTATATTAGAAAACTGATGATGCAAATCTTATATATAGAGGGCCAAAAATTAAAACAACTGAATGGAATATAGATCTCTGTACACCGCAGCAGGGGGATATACAATGCAAGAATATCCCAGAATTGTTTTATTATTTCTTCAATAGGACGAACATTATCCACTAAGAGAAATGTATCCAAGGATGCCAACAACAGTGTCATAGGACCAAACAATAACTTTGATCAGGATGGAAATTGGTTGGTTTTAATAGTCAACAGAAGTACTTATATGTGTGTATATTTTGGAATATTGCATGTGTACACAGAGTTTGATGATATGTTATGTTACTGTACAGTTGTTTTTTGTCTTTTCCTTTCTCTGGGTACATATATTTTTTCTTTTATATTTGCATAGTAGAATGCAATACCATAAGGACTTACATTTCCAATGTGGTGTTCATGTTAAATTTTACTAAAATATTATTTCTATACAAAAATGCAAATTGATTTCAAATTAACAACATATGAGCAACTTGCTTATAGCTCATAAAAGTCAAATATAAAACCCAAAAAAGATCCTGAGGCCAAAGTACTGGTATAGGAATAATGTTTTATATCTTTATTTTCAACAACAATATACCTAACAAAACATAAACCAACAAATGAAAAAAAGCTGTTGTAAAACAGAGTGATATGTACCTTAAGTAGATCTCCTATTTCAGGGTCATGATTTACTGTAGCCCCGACATCTGTAATAAATTTCACAATTCTCTTGGCTTGCACATATGTAGCAAATGCTTTTCCCCCAAATATACAAACTCTAGGAACAAAATTTGCTTTCCTTTCTGCTGCACTCATTTCTTTCATCTTCTTGTATCGGTAAACAATTCCAAATACGTTCATTAATTGTCGCTTATATTCATGGATTCTCTTCACCTAAACCAAAATAATAAAGCCAACAGTGAATAGTTTAGCAAAACTATATAGGGAGTACAGATGGATTGGGTAGAAATTGAACTCACAAGTAAAAAAATTGTCAGGAGAAAGGATTGTATCTTCAAAGTACAAAATTTGATGTTTAAAAGTAATTTATAACCAGGTAGGGAAATGGAAATATGTCAGGTGGCCTATCAATGGCCTACAGCCTAGCCTATTTTCAGCCTATGTTGACCTAGACTATACATCAAACAAGGCAAGCATATTTTCAGCCTAAGTTTTATAACCATGATTGTACCTAATAGCCTGCCTTGATTGTAAACTAAATTACAATAATCACAATATGACCAATGACCAATGTGAGACCGTTACAACACCTTTCAATTTCCACTCCATCTTTAAAACTTACAGCCCAATCAAAATTAGTGATAAAAGAAAAATAAGAAGAAGAAGGCGAAGAAGAAGAAAAAAACAATCTAAAAAACATCTTACCTGGATGTCAAACATTGCATCAGGACTGACAGAATACCCTGTTTTTTCTCTGATGAATGCTGCAACTTTAACTTTGTTACTCCTCTTTGCTTCCCTCCACTGCACTTGTAGCTCCTCATTGTCTACAAACTAGTAATAAATGATAATAGTATGGTCAGCTTTAATTACAGGGATTTGGCAAATAGGTTGAGACTAATATGATCAGGTGATGCTTTTGACATATAATGGAAACACAACTTAGTCTATAACATGCCAAATGCTAATTTGCCAATTTCACAAAATACCTATAAATACCTTTAATAGCATTATAAATACTAAATTTACAATTTCGTTAAATATGTATTCTAATTAGGCTGAATGAAATTAAGCTAATCCTGGAACTCATAGGAATTCTGATTTAAAAAGATATTCCATAACTTCCTGAATAGTGGTGCATCACAAGACACAATTTATTTCATTAAAAAATAATTTTTTGAAGGAGATCAACAAATGCACAAAAGTTACATTTTAGAGGATAGATAGAAGTAGGGGTGGACATGGATTGGATTCTTAAATGGATTGGATTTTTAATCTATATCCATATTTTTTTGAAAACAATTTAGATTCAAGATCCAATCCATTTAAGTGGATATGGATTTGGTCATATCCAATTTATATCCACTTAAATGTTATAAGGATTTTTTTTACAAATTTTAATAATTAAATGTTAAAAAGTGAAAACTTAGTACTTGTCCACAAGGTTGTCGAATCGCAATACGTATCGTGAATCGTTTGGTTATTTTTTTGTATCGTGAATCGTGAATCGTATCGAATCGTAAGATTCAGAAACAAATTAAAAATAACTTTAAAATATATAAATATATAATACTATATAAATCCAAATTAAAAAAAAATACAATAAGCATATAACTTTACAGCTTACACTTTAAAATAATATAAAATACATTCAACAGTTCATCCCATATTCACTTTAATTTAATATAAAAATAAAACTTTAAAAGGTTGTGCATCACTGCATTGTGCAAGTTGCAGTTCCCATATCCACATTAATTTAATATAAAACATCAAAAGGCTGTCCATTGTGCAAGTGTTGCAGCCTTGGTCACATGGTCATAAAGCCAAATTGCCATTATAAAAATATATAATACTATTATTTTAATATCAAAGCACTTTTGTGAAGTTACAAAGGTACCAGTGGACCACCGTAACTCACCTCTCTTCTCTGCAATTTATCTACTTCACGAGTTCACCTCTGCAAGTGCGTCGCGGTTCTTCAGCTCTTCTCCGTGGGTCGTCGTCCTTCTCTCTGCGTCCTTCTCTGTGCGTCCTTCTTCCGTTCTTCTCTCTCTGCAAGGCTCTCCTTTCTCTGCAACTTCAAGTGTCACCGTCTTCTGGACTCCTCTCGTGAGTCACGTCGATTTCTTTTTTCTTTTTTTTTTCGGTTTTATTTTGTGGGTTATTCTCCTTATTAATTGGGATTTTGAATCCCTAACTCTTCCGAAACCAATTGACCTGCGACCGTTGGTTTTTTTTAATTTAAATTTGAATCGAAAACTTTAGCCAATTCACGATTCCGTTGCGTATCGGACGATTTTCATGATTTACAGTTACGATTCAACGCAAAAACGATTCATATGTCCGGTTCATATTGTCTTTCGGCTGCATCGGATCGTATCGTGCAATTCGTATCGCGTATTGTACGATACTAACGACCATGCTTGTCCATTTAAGAGCTATTTTCAACTGACCTTGGTCAAAACTATTTTCCATCGATCTTGATTAGTGTATTTTCGGCCTACCTCAACCAGGATAATTTTGGCAGACATTGGTCCAGACATTTTTAGACCGACATCAACCAGGACTATGTTTTGACTGACATCAATCAGTGCATTTTCAGTCGACATTGGTCAAGGATGTTTTTGGTCAATCTTAGGTAGGGTTACTTTCTGGTTGAGGTCGGCTAGGGTTTTTAGTCAATGTTGGTCGATGATATTTTTTGGCCGACATCGACTAGGGATTTTTTTTATCAGCATCTACCGTGACTAGTTTTTGGCCGACGTTGGATAGGATTTTGTGGCCGACGTTGGTGAGGTTTTTGTTGGCCGACGCCGGTCGTTGATATTTTTTGGCTAACATTTGTCAGGACTATTTTTTGGTCGACGTTGGCTAGGTTTTTTGCTGACGCTGGTTGAAACTATATTTTTGTTGACATCAACTAGGATTCGTTGGCCAATATTAACCAGGACTATTTCTTTTGGTCGGCGTTAACTAGGGATATTTTTTGTTGACATCAACTAGGATTTTTTCGATCGGCGTCAATTGAGGGAATATTTTGGCCGACGTCAGCTAGGTTTTTTGGCCGATGTCGGTCGATGATGTTTTTCAGATGATGTTGGTCAATGATGTTTTTCAGCTGATGTCGACCAAAAAAATAGTCTTGTATGACGTCGACCAAAAAAATCCTAGCTGATGTCGAGCGAAAAACCTCCTTAACGTCGATAAAAAAAATAATCTCGATAGACATCGACAAAAAAACCTAGCTAACGTCAATCAAAAAATAGTCTCGACTGATGTCGGCCAAAAAGACTTTGGACGATATCGACCAAAAATTAGCCCAACCCAACATTGGCCGAAAAAAACCTTACCAACATTAGCCAACAAATAGTCTCAACTGATGACGGCTTAAAAAAGTCATCAGTTGACATCGACCAAAATAACTCTAGACGACATCAATAAAAAAATGGCTCCGAGCGAAGTTGGCCAAAAAAACCTAGCCGTCATGTCCAAAAAAATTGTATTGGATTTAAAAATCCAAACAAATATCCAATCCATATCTAATTAATTGTATTGGATTTAAAATCCAAAAAGCTGGATTTGGAAATGAAACCAATCCATTTAAATGGATTTACAATGGATTGGATTGGATATGGATTTGGATTTTTTTGCACAGCCCTAAGAAGCAATTATATTTTTTATTCATAGTTGGTTATTTTGGGAAAACTTGTATCGAGAATTATAAAATTCCAAAATTGAGAAAATTTGTTTTCAAGAAGCATTAGGCTATCTGGTAGTATAATTGGTGCAACAAAACTTGACATTCATATAAAAAGAAATTGCAAACCCCTCTTTAATTTTATGAAGGAAAAATTCAAGACTAGGATAAGAATGAGAACAATAAATTAAATAATAGTAACTACCTTCCGTAGCTCGGCCAATTTTTCAGTATCTAGGACCCAATCCTCAGTACCTATCCACTCGTTTATTATTTTACTCAGATCTGGATTGCAGAACCTGATCCATCTCCTTGGTGTCACACCATTTGTTTTGTTTTGGAACTTCTCAGGCCACAACTACAAGAAACATGGCATAGATGTCAATGACATAAACAATTTTTCTAAAATCTTGTCATAATCTAAAGAAAACAGAAAACGACCAAATGCTATTATGGTGCATATACTAAATACATATCATAAAAAGTGTGTGAAGTTTCTTTATCTTTTAATGTAAGCATGCATGCATTAGTGTATATCAGTTACTGTAGTGCACACTAGCATCCAAGATCCCACATCGATTAGTGATATGGCCAAATTAATGTAAGTGGGGAAAATCCTCATCTTGCAAGCCAATTTTGTAGGGTTGAGTTAGGCTCATAACCCACATTCTAAGAGCATGGAGCAATCAGTTTGAAACAGGAAAAATGTGGAAACATCCATATTTTATATGGCTATTATTCCCTTTTGGCAAGAAAAAATTGTTTCATCCCATTGGTCAGAGACAAGTGTTGACTGCTAAGGGTTATTTGGTGATTTCAAATGGATTGCAGATATTTAGAAACATTACTCAATTCAAGCACTACATCGCATTGACAAGGAAATATTTACCTTATAAAATGCATTGAAAACATCATCTTTTACAATTTCACTATGTATCTCTGCAACCCCATTCACTGCATGACCACCCACAACACACAGATTTGCCATACGAACCAATTTTGGTGGTTCTGGTACTGGCTCAGGCAACTCTTCTTTCTCATCCTCAACGGAACTTTCATCTGTTCCATTCTTTTCAGCAACTGCTTCCACTTCATCATCATCATCTTTTTCTTCTTCTCCTTCTGCTTGTTCAGAACTTTGCAGCTCCTCACTAGGAATATCAATGGCCTCTTTGGACTTAACCAGTATATCTGCAAATTCTACAGGCAATTCAACATTTTCTAGTATTCTCATTTCCTTCAATTTTTTCTCCAGCAAGTCTGAATTTTCTGTGCCATATTCTGCAATTATGGTCCTAACCAGCTGCAAAGCATGGATATCAGCAACTCAATACCTGTACCCCAAAAGAAAAGAGTTTATGCATATATTTCAGTATTACCTCCTCATCAATCATTTCTATTATCTCAATATGGCGTGGAAGCAGTTTCTGCATAAGATCCAAGCTCCATTTCTCTAATGCCTCTGGAAGAACAGTATGGTTTGTATATGCTACAGTCCTAGATCACAGTGGCAGATAGTATATATTCAGACAACCAACTCAGATCATGCATTAACAGATAATAAGAGATCACCAGTCATCTCTCTATCCCCGCAAAACCTAAAACAAAAAGTAAAATAAATAAGACAGAATACCTTTGGGTAATATTCCAAGCATCCTTCCAACTTAATCCCTTTACATCTATTAAAATTCTCATGAGCTCTGGGATGCACAAGGTTGGGTGAGTATCATTCATCTGCACTGCAACCTTTTCAGGAAACTCTTCCCAATTCACATTTGCTCCTGATCTTCTCTCAAAACGAGAAATGATGTCTTGAAGAGAAGCAGAACATAAAGTATATTGTTGCTTGAGACGAAGGATCCTTCCCTCTATTGATTCATCCCCAGGGTAGAGTACATAACATATCTGAATTTGAAAAAGAAATACCATATAAAATGTCCTTTTATTAACTCATTCAGATTTTAACAAATTGAAATTAACTGGAAAGCCTCCATATTATCCAAAAGTAACTCAGATATTTTCCACAAAATTTACATGGAACATACAGACTCATATAGGTCATTATAAAGATTCCAAAGACAATATGAAATAATACATTATACTCTTGGAGAGGATTGATTTTTACAATACTTATTTTTTGCAATACTTATTCTCACACCATTATCCAATTGGTCCATTTATAGATTCATAGGGTCTTTTACCATTATAAAGGAGTTTACACTAGCTATATCATCCAAACCTTTTCAGCATTTGCTAGAGCCTCGGATGCTTCAGTGTGCCTTCCAGCATTAAAAGCAGATAAATCAAATTCTTCTGATGCAGCTTTTGTAGACCAAAGTCTCAAGTTGATTGTAGTCTTAGTTTTATATCCTGGTATGGGAACATCATGTGCAACAGCTTTTATATCTTCTCCTCCAATCCAATGTTTTTTACCATCTGACCCTGAAACAACCTTGCCATAGAACTTTACAGGATATGAAACATCATTTCTAATAATCTCCCAGGGATTGCCCATCTGTTTGACGAGGTCACAAGCAAAGAAAGAAATATTAACAGAACTGAAAGATTTTGGTGTTGGTGCAAACATTATAATTTTTATTTTTAAGTACACGCGAATAGCACTTGTCAATAAATAATTAAACATACCTCAAGCCAATCTTCAGCAACTTCCTCCTGCCCATCTTTGGTTATTCGCTGTTTAAATAAACCGTACTTATATCTCAATCCATAACCCCAAGCCGGATAGTTCAAGGTTGCCAAAGAGTCCAAGAAACATGAAGCAAGACGCCCAAGACCACCATTTCCAAGCGCAGCATCTGGCTCCTATCATTGGCCAAACAAAATGAGTTGCTCAACTCTAAGAAAGTGCAACCAAATATTAATTTTGATTAGATTACTCCAGTTGCAGTAGGTGCTCAGTAAAATAAAAAGGTTTGTGAGTTAGCAACATTTTGTGAGAAAAATGTAGAAAAAGGAACTTGATAATAATATGTAGCACATCAATTGACTTTCTCCATTGCAAATATGCCATTGGAAGAAAAACATAATTGGTCCTTTTTTGACTAATAATTTGGAAAGCACATCAGTTTATTTAACTGAAGAGGTCATTTTGATGTTGACTTATGGGGTTTTGGCTATCTAAGCAGTAAGTTTAGAGAGCAGTGAAACATTCCAAATTATAGAATTAAAAATCAGAAAGAAGAGATACAGTACGAAATTCACACCTGGTATGCCACATTTTCTAATTTATGCCCGAGCTTGCTCAAAGCCTCAGCATAGGGACCAGTTAGCTCTAGATTGCCTATTGCATTTAATAATGCTCTACCCTGCAAGATAGAAAAATAAATGGAAACAAACATTAGATGCCAGAAATGTTCCAAGCTATTCAAATAATTATGGTAGCACCCAACCTGCAAAAATTCCATCGAAAGGTAATATGCCTGCTTAACATTCAGCTTCTCATAGTAATCATAGGTAGCATTCCAGTTTATAATGAGAGAATCTCGAACACTTTGTGCAGTTGCAAGAAAAGCCTGTGGTAGATCAAAATTCTCTGGAGAAAACAATGGAGTGAACTCTGCATGGTATTTAATACTTGAGGCAATAGATGAAGCATCTGGCGTGAAGGAGCTGAGAGAGGTTGTAGCTTCTAAAAGAAACAATAAAAACAGAAGATTAATCAGGCCATAATGAAGTTGTTGAGCACAATATAACTATTGGTAACTTGTTAAACGGTCAGGACATAGGAATAGTTTGTCAAAAACTCCCTTCCTCATTCTACCCCCAAAGAGAAGATAACAAAATATTAATGATTAACTCTGGATAATGTTAAACTACTACATGTTTGAATGGAGAGAAAGAAAATTTTTTAAATTTGAAATTTTCTACATTTTGGTTTAAGAGAAAATAAAGAGAGAGTACAAACAAAAGAAAATTCAAGAAACAGAATTTTCTTTGCAAGCTTGCCCTTCATTTCAAATTTAAAAAAAATTTCTCTTTTGTTTTCTTCCATTTCATCAGAACAACAGGCTAGTGAGGGACCCTGTTCCAACAATAAACCATGTATTTCATGTCAACATAAAAAAAGAATCCAAATCCATAAACTTCTGAATAACTTGTCATGACTCAAAGCAGCAATAAGGCAGCTTAATGAGACAATTTTCAACCATTATATTGGGGTGTTGGGGGGGGGGGGGGGGGGGGGGGGGGGGGGGGGGGGGGGGGGGGGGGGGGGGGGTGAAAGGGGTTAAAAACCTATCACAAGAAATAAATAAGTAACTAAAATCCACAAACTTCTTTTTCCGTTGTTAAATCAAAACCAATTTGATAAGAACTTTAGTGGTTGAAAAATGAGATATCATTCAAAAGCATGACTTGTGTGCTTTACTAACATTACCAAGAAAATATTGGATCTCGATCCTTTTCCAATGCTAACAAGGCATCACAAGGCAGGAGCATGCATGTTATATCACACACACATGTCAAATGAGATGGAAGCTTTCATTTGAGGGTGAAAAGAACAAATCTTGACCATTTTAGATCTAACATAAAAACTGATCAAAATTAAAATATAAAAGTCAAAAAAACTTTTTAAAGTCATCATGTGACCTTTTTGATAGCTTTTAGTCGTGACTATCTGTATAAGATTGTATGGTCTCAATTTACTTTTCTTACTCTTAAAAGATAAAATAGTTCTCTCACTTTATAGTTTAAACACACTCATTTGCACTTTTCTAGAAGATTTATTTTAACAACCTATATCTTTGGGATTATTTTATGAAATCCAGCAAGTTGTAGATATTTTAATAATTCTACACATTTTCTAGAAAATAAATGGAAGTATATTAGCACCCATGAGGACTTCTCCATTGTATTTTCATAAGTTCAGAGTTATAATATATATATATATATATATATATATATCAATCTTGGTCGCATAATCATAAATGGATAATTATTTTAATTAATTTTAATAAGATGATTAAAATTTTTAGTACTCATTTCTCACAATGAAAAGAATTTTCACTTAATTACCCTACATATATGCGTACATATAAAGGCCTGTCCAGAGAAAGCGTAAAAACTAAAAAGTGAAGAAAGTAAATGATCACAAATTAGTTTACCTGTGATCAGTTAACACTCTCCAATTTAACTCTAAACTGCATCTCTCACTTCGCAGCAACCAAATTCACATGCTTGTTTAAATTTTCAAGAAATTCACAGAGCTAACATTTGCTCTAAACTAAATGTTGCTAAATTTCAATTTGATTTTCGAGAAAAGCTGAAAAAAAATCAACAACAAAACGTGACGAAAACGATGAAAAAGCAGAGAGAGAGAGAGAGAGAGAGAGAAGCAAAAGCTTGAGACCTTGTTGTTTGGCCACGGGATCCTGCACCTTGGCCTCGCTTCCGGAGACGCACTTCACGACGGAGAAAGAGCTCATCCTCCTCATCTGGAGGCTCAAGTTCGCGTTCCTTCCGATGAAGCGGAGCCTCGATTTGGCGGAGGATCTCGCCGCGACGCCGATGAATCCGGCGACGGAGCTCCGACGAGGAAGCGCCGCCTCGGCGCCGGTGGAGGTCGTGGAGAACCACATTCTCGTGGAAGAAGAAGCCATTGCGGAATCGCAAATCTCGAATCTCTCTCTTCACTCGAAATCAATAATCAATGAGAGAGAGAGAGAGAGAGCGTTGTTTGTTTGTTTGTTTCTTATCTTGTTCACGAGCTTGGTTGGGTGTTTAGTGTGAGTTTGCGAGTGTGTGTTGAGTCTACTATAATGGAGATGGTGGTGTTACTGTATCGTGTTAGAGATACGATGTGAATGTGATGGATATGTTATCGAATCACGAGCTTTCACTCATTCAATCCAGATTTTATTCTCTATCTTCGACATCACCGTTTACTCTCTGCAACTGCTCTGTTGGCGCTCTGGCTGATTGCCACGTAAGACTATGCTTCTTGTAATTGGTTATCGGTTATTACACCAAGTATTCTGTCTCCTTCAAAATATAAGAAGAAAATGTAGAATCATCAAACTATAATTTCAATTAAATAAACGATATTTTAAAAATAATAATATTAAATAAGATAAAATTAATTAAAATTTTCTTATATTAAAAAATGTTTTATTTTTATATATTGAGATTAGTGGAATATTTATGAGATTAAGAACCTATTTAATTACTGTAGATTATCTCATTCTAATTATTTATCAAATTTAAAACTTTAATTAAGAAGAACATATTCCGTATCATTTAAACCAATAGTTTATCGGTGTCTCAAAGTTTATTTATAACACAAATACTTAACTAATTTAGGAAAATTAAGAAAATTAGTTAGAGATTTACACTAGTACTTAGTGTTAAATTTATTTTAATTTTTTTTATAATTATTTTTCATATTAATGAGTCATACACTATCTCTGCTAGGTCTATGATCATCTAATAATTCTTGCGAATAGAAGTTTTCACAATATTCATTAAACAAGCAAAAGAAATATAATTAAC